>OVBA01003107.1:0-29955 GCA_900406435.1 Lepidium aucheri | reverse complement strand
TAACTTGACTTATACATGTCAGGAGAAAGAAGCACATTATTCAATTTCACAAGTTTCTCCAAAGTGAAGAATAGAACTACAGATAATTCCAAAGAAGCTTGTTAAATCAACTTTCAAAAGACAACAGGTCCACCACAATTATAATATTGTGAAAGTCACCTCTCAAGTTCAACTAACACAAAATCTGGAGATGAACCCGTGATAGCCAAAAAGCATGAAACACAACATTCATCGTGTATAAAGCTTCAATGATCCATAATTACAAACCACAAAATAAGTCAGCATGTTTTGATGTAACTAAAGGATTACATACCACAAAATCTATTAATAAACTCAATTATTCAACTCGAATTTGACAACTCCTTCACATATAACATAAATCAAGCTCGTTTAAACATTAAAACAATCATGCAGAATTTTATCATCCAATCTAGTACACGAATTCTCAGAACTCCAAATTTCTATCAGAGAAAAACATAAGAAATCAGAAGGATTCCCTGAAAGATCGATCAAACGGTTCACCAGACGGAGAAGGAAAACGCAAGGGGAAGAATAAGTAAGAAGATCGAGCTAAACCCACAAAGCTTGAAGAGAATTCAACAAATCTAGAACAACAATGAAAAGAGATTAATGGAAAAATCTGCTTCCACGATTTTGGGATGAAGAAACCCTAGAGAGAAAAGAAGGAGGCGACGAGTATAATTTGTGAGATCGAATATTTTTTGTTGGTTTTGGTTGAATGTAATTTTTAATTTTAGTTAAGGGTAATCTGGTCTTTTTAAAATTTTAAGAGTCCATCTATATCTGATTGCATTTACAAAACGCATCTGGAAATTTTAAAAATTTTAGATATATCTAGATGATGCATCTGACTGCTGCATCCAGCTGAGGCATAATTATGTGTTCAAACGAACAACATCTAGCAGCTGCATCTGGATGCAACAACTAGATGCACAAATGAACGTGACCTTATAAGTTGTAGTATCCAAGGCAAACCTACACGAATGTGGTGTCAAGAGAGCTCACATCGGCTGACGATCTTGGTAAGCAACAAGAACGTTGGGATCTGTTAGTGAAAGTATATTTTATCACCTAGATTTCAGAAAATATAGTGATGCATGAGAAAAGTTTAAAAGAATTAATTTAACTATTTACGTCACTAATGCATTTATCTTTTTGTTCAAATATTCGGAGAGAACTCCATAATCTATTGTGCTTAAGTTGAACCATTTCAGAATAGATAATCTACCGAGAAGTAATTTTTGATGACATATGAATAAAGACAAAACATGGAAAAAATCACGTGGTAATTTTAGACTCGATAAACAAGTTTTTGAAGTCTCAAGAATTAGTGTATCATACGTTGAGAAAATTTGAAACATAAATTTGGAGAAGATGTGGTTTCCACTAAAAGTGGCGGGCAGAACATTAAAATATCTATAGTGAGTGTATTGAATAAAATAGTTGAATATATATAATGAATGTATTAAATGAGATAGATTAAATTGTATTAAGCTAATTTAAATGTTTATTTTCATCAACTTATAAGTTATATTAATCTTGAAAACTAAGAAGACATAGTGTTTACATGTGTACAATTTTTTGAAAAGTTTTCAACACTGTGAGCTAACAAATCTATTTTGCTATTAAAATCGAGAGATCAAATTGCAAAATAGAGTTGTTAGCTCATATTTATTACTTTTAAAATAATATTTGCATAATATATATGCATATACGTAGATTATATGAATGAAACAAATTCTTATTAATTTAGAAAAATATTCATTTGACATTATGCAAATATTATTAACAAATACAATTAATTAAATAATATTCTTTTATAAAACATCATGTAAATTTTTTGTAAAAAATCTAAACTTAACACTAAATATAAATATTCAATTATTCATAACTCACACCACATGTAAAACAAAACAAAAATAATACAACATGTCGTAAAAGAAATAGATACTCACTCTATCTTTTTGTGTCAAAGAAGAAATAAAGAAAACTTGTAATATCTAAAAATATATACTTTTAGATAAAACTTTTCCCAAAGTGTGTGTGACTGTATTATTCACAAAAATTATGTTAAGATTAATAATTTATTCACGAACAAACCTTCTTTCTTCAAAGAGTGGACAAAACTAAAGCAATACGCACAATGGAATAAAAAGTGTTTCTTCTTCTCCCCAAAAAAGAGAATAACCTAACAAAGCCACCATTTTTCTCTCTCTCCTCTTCTTCTTCTGTAATTCCAACTTCGCATCTCGCTTGCTGACACTCTTTACGAATCGAATCTCGCCCTTTTGATCTTCTTCAGCCCTGTTTCTATACTTCGATCTCTTAAAAGTTTCTAGCTTCACGATTACATCTCTACTTAGTTGTATCAATTTTTGAGGTTTAGGTTTTGTATTAAGATCATCTCTAGCTCAGAAGAAGCATACTTCTTTACAAATCCGAGGTGGGTTTAGCTTATTGCAAGCTCTTTTTGGTCTCTATTGGGTTTTTAGCAATTCTTTATGTGTAATTCTGAATGATAAAAATCCCAAATCGAATATAAATTTGGCGTGGTTTCTCCGTAGGTCGAATTACTGGCTGTGAACAGTTCTCCGGTAATGATTCCGATGGATAATTACTGTGTACCGAGTACTAGCACGGCTGGTTTAGTATTTTCGGCGAATTCGAGCATGAATGCTTCGTCTGGATTTCACCTTACTGTAAATTCTCCGTCTTCCGTGACTGGACTCAAGCATGAAGCTGCTTTGGCTGTTGATTGGTCTGTTGAGGAGCAGTATATATTGGAGAACGGCCTTGCAAAGTAAGTGCTTTTTTTGTTTTGCACTCTTCTGTTATTATTCTCCATTGTTGTTTATTCTTTATATTTTTGGTTACTTCTTGGTTATTAGACATTGTTGAAGTAGAAATATATTATAGTTTTATATGTCGGAGGGTTTAAGGATGTAGATGTAAAGGAAACGGTTTTGCCTTTGTGTTTCTCATGAACTGTTATAGCACGAATCATAGGCCTATTCAGGTTCATGTAGTCATATCAGCTTCGTACTCTAGGTTTTCTTTTGTATATCAATGGTAGTTTTACCTTTCCTTGTTTTATGCTGTTTCTAGATTGTTTATGTTGTTTATTTTTTTGCTTGCTTGAAAGCCTTGTCTTGCCTTTTGTAGATTTAAAGATGAACCACAAGTTACCAAGTATGTAAAGATTGCAGCAACTCTACCAGATAAAAGTGTACGGGATGTAGCAATGAGGTGTAAATGGATGACGGTAAGCTCCTAATGACTTGTCATCTAGTTTCAGTGAGTGGCTTGCATACTTGTTGTTATTCATGTCCTTTTGGTAATTTTGCTTGTTAGAAAATGAATGGTTGAGCAGGTTGTCTTAGAATTAGTGGTCCGCAAGATTTTTTTTAAGTTTATAACTATTATAGCGTATGCAAAGTATAAGGAACCAACATGGCGAAACTACTTTTGGTGTACGTTTTGTTAAAGTTAAAGTCCTATGGGAAAAGTTCTATTATATATATTTTTGGCTATAAGGTAGGCTTAAAGTTCTATTGTTCCATTAATAAAAAGACACCCTATCATATCATAAAGGTTGTCTAAAGTATGGTTAAGATTGTGCAAGGAGAGAAATAGCAAATTGCTGACGATAGATCTGGCTTCGTGTTAGCTCTGGAATCATGTTGGAACTTGATATGACCCTAAAAGCTTGATTTGATTTCTGTAGCTACCCTGATACTAATATCGATTTATCAGTGATGTCATATGTCCATGGGCTTTTAAGGCTTTTAAAGTTTATTTTGACATGATACCTGTCATGAAGGACAATATTTTCATATGCCCTCTGGAGTTATGAAGAAATGATTAAACTGTGGTTATAGTGTTGTATGGCCTACAGTGCAATGTTAGATTTGCATAATAAATGGAAAAGATAAGTTGACAAACTATACTGCCGAATATTATCTTATTGGCTTGTCCTTACTGTCTCTAACCAGTCATATTTCTTCTATAGAGCTAGGCTGAAGTAATGGACATAATATTTTATTATATGAGTTGTACAAGCAGATTTATGACTCGTTCAAGCATAAAGTTTCAACATTACTCCTTTCAAAAAATTTTAAATTACTGTTTGTTTGCTATTACTTATCTTTTAACTACTATAACCCAAAAGGTTCATGTTGACAGCAAAAGCGAAGAAAAGGGGAAGAACATAGTGCCAGCACAAAAGTTAGCTATAAAAAGGTATGGGTGCTTAACTGAACCTTAGGCTATACCTTCTTTCGTAACTAAATAAACAGATTGAGTGTAGATGGCTTAGGTTAAATCTTGCTTTATTGGCTGCAAATGAATTTATGTCCAAACGGCTAAACTTGTTCTTCTTGAGATACGCGACATACAAGTAACTGAATTGTGCTTAATAAAGGTGGTGGATTTACCTCCAAAATTGAATATGTTCTCCACCGTCCCACAACAAGGTGCTACTTATGCCATGAGCCATTTATGTCAGAGTCCACGCATGCCTTTTGAAGGTTAGTACTATTTGTGTCATATTATTCCCAGCATCATCAACATCATCATCTTCTGAAATATTCTTTCAGAAAGAAAAGTTGCATCTTGTCTAGAATCTTAATCAGATATACTAGGCAAATTTTGGTTTCTGGACTCTAAATTTCTGTCTCATCTCTTTATTTGTGTTATCTTTGAAGGAAAAAGTAATTTTGTTAGCCAGATAACTTTTTCTCACCTGTTACACTTGTAGGTTTCATATTATTTCTAAACTATCAATTTCTCAGGTTCAACGGATGCTGTTATGGAGCGTCTACGGCAGAATGCTCAAGCTTTCAGTCAAATTTCTTCAAACCTTTCTGTATGCAAGGTATTTGATTTTTCTTTTTGTTTTTGCAATCCTACGTGGGTGAATCTAAGCCAATGCTGGTTGGTAAAAAGAAGATTAGCATTAGCATAAAATTGATTATAACAGATCTAGATCATATTTTTCACGTACTGTTGATTTGATGCAAAATATTGTTTGGTCGTCCTTTCGTAATGTAATTCCCAACCTGACATCGTATTTTCTGCATACAGCCACAGGATAACATCAGTCTGTTTTATATGGCAAGAAATAACATCAGTGCCATCTTGAATGAGTATGTGGACCCAATAGCACATCGAATCACTGATGATACCATTATCCTGTTGTCATTGTCTTTCTTGTTTGTAAAAAGCTTGATTGACAAAAATACTTGTTATTGCTGCAGCATGAAGGAGATGCCTGGTATCATCAGCCGTATGCCTCCACTGCCTGTTTCAATTAACAATGATCTTGCAAGCAATTTAATGACGAGTACAACACAGGTAACCAATCTTGCATTTTCTCTGAACGTGATTTGGATGAAAGGAATGATGTTCCTGAATACTAAGTGGATGAAAAACTATTTCTTCTACCAAATCTGCCTTTATTTCATGACTTCAAGTAATTACACCCTCAAAAGTTGACATCTGATATTCTATGAGACTATCTTGTACAAGAACGAATCTCTAGATCTGGGTGTATTATGGAAAACCTTACTGTAACTTTTGGTTCACTCTACGTTTAATGCTAAAATAGAATGTTTGTATTTGTATCTCTCTCAGCCGAGATCCTATATCATTCCTTCGAGCATCCATTTGAAGCAGGAGCCAAGACAATGACAGAGTGTAGACTGGGTTTTGACCAATGCTAAAGGAAATAGCACAAGAGACTGGTAAATGGCAGTTGTTCAAGGTGACCCAGACCTGAAAGATGATTGGTGTGTCAACTGCTAAACACTCTGGAGGATAGATAGAAAGCAGAAGATTGAAAAAGATGGGATCTTTTGGGAACCCTTTGGGCTATCGGCTAATTCTAACACTGAACTGCAGGCTAGCCCAAAACCCTTTTGCAAATCCCTTCATGTCTCCAAAACTGATTATTTTCCCGTGCCAAATTGTTCTGGCGGTCAATCCAAGATATGAATTCGTTGCACAGATCCGAGTTGGTTGTATAGATTAGTTGCTTCTACTAAGGTTTTTAGATGAGAGTTATTTCAAGTTTGTATCAAGAACACATCTTTGTAAAGTTTGTTCTCTAAAGGCTTTTCATTTTTGCTAAATTCTCAGTTCAGCTGTCGTTTGATGTCTCTTAAGACAAATTTCTCAATTAGATGCATTACATAAATGGTTTATAAGGTTAATGTAATGTTTATAACCTATACAAGTTAATGACAGTATATAAGATGGGTAAATCTGTACAAGTAAACATAATTTATTCCCTGTGATACTTGGGAAGCTGCTGTGTATAGTCTCTACATTGTGAACACAGAACACAAACTCTTTTAACATATTATTGCTGCGGTTTGACCAGAGAAGCTCTCAGGCAGTTCTAAGCAGCTTTCCATGAAGACAACGGTGGAGTGTCTGAGTTCTTGAAGGTGGGAATAATGGCCGAGCATCTTTCTCCTTTCACAGAATCTGGTTGGCCAATGATATCGAGCTCAGCCATCTCTTCAGGGGTGAGTTTCACGGATAAAGCTCCAATGTTTTGGTTGAGGTTTTCGATCTTAGACGTCCCTGGAATGGGGCAAACATCATCTCCCTGGTGGTAAACCCATGCGAGGGCTAGTTGTGCGGGAGTGCATCCTTTCTTCGCTGACATTGCACAAACCTTATCATAGAGAACCTTGTTTTGGTCTAAGTTTTCTTGTTGGAATCTTGGTAGAGTCTGCAATAAAGAAACACAAATGAACTAATTGTATCCATAGCTTATCTAAGGTTTTGAATGCAAATAGTAGCAGTTGCCTTTCTGAAGTCATCATTGCCCATCTTCTCTACAAGCTTGGGTCCTGATGCAAAGAAACCTCGTCCCAGAGGACTGTAAGCAACAATCCCAATCCCAAGTTCCCTGAAGAAATATAGAGGAGATGTGAAATGAACATGTAAACGAAGAGGAATGTTACGGCTGATTATAATTCTTCACACCTGCAGGTGGGAATGATATCTTCTTCCACATCTCTCGACCATAAGGACCATTCTAGCTGCACAGCGGTAATCGGATGAACAGCATGAGCTCTTCTGATAGTTGAAGCTGAAGCTTCAGACAATCCAATATACTTTATTTTACCTTCTTCCACTAGCTTCTTCAGTTCTCCCATCTTGGAATTCGCAAACAAAGAAACTGTTTGAATACTTATTCACTTAAGTTCAGGCAAAAGTGGCAAAAGAAAATAACTCAAATCTATTTACTTAGAACTTATTAAAAGTTCAATCATTCCACGGTCCAAAGACTAACTAACTTGGAAACTTTGAAACCAGAGCAAAGGAGGAAGCTTACAGTGATTTCAATAGGAACACGAACATCAATCCGATGCTGATAATAAAGATCGATGCAGGCAACATCTAGCCGCTTTAAACTTGCCTCACACGCAGCCCTCACGTACGCAGGATCTCCTCTCACCTCTCTTTTCCCATCTACAAAAATGAATCCAAATTTGGTGGCAAGCTCCACTTTCTCCCTCATCCCATCCTTGAGAGCCTAGTTAGAGTTTCAACAATGAAATCCTTTCTAGATTTTATAAATGTGAAATTCAAAGAACTGATGCAAACTATCGCCTCGAAGTTTTCAGTCTTAATTCGCCTAACATTGCTAACAATCTCTCAAAAGTCTTCAATTGCAAAAAACAAAAGTAGATTGGGAGTGATCGAAATCGAACCTTGGCGAGGATCAATTCATTGGTGTGAGGACCATAGGCATCGGAGGTGTCAAGGAAAGTAACGCCGGAGATAATGGCGTGGTGGAGGAGAGCAATGTCGTCAGTTTCCGGCTTGGAAGGACCGTAGTGAGCACAACCAAAGCCTTGCGCCGATACCTCAAGACCTTGGCTTCCCAGCTTCAGCCTCCTCACTCTGCAAGCCTCCGCCATGATTGTTTCTCACACCTCTTTCTCTCTGGCGTGTTGAGTTTTGAAATTGATAAATGATGAATGAGTGAGTGAGTGAGTGAGTGAGTGAGAGTGATGATGAACAAAAAGGAAAAAAGAAAAAAGGAAAAGGATAGCCAGTAGGTCCGCTTGATTAAACCAATAGTTAACCGCGTTTTATCAGTTCAGACCCGGTATAAATGTAATCACAGTAATAAAATATTCAAATTTTTATACATAAATTTAACAAATATATACAAAATCTAACTATTTATACTTTATACTATCAGTCAATAATAGTTAAATTAATGTCATTAGACCAATTTCAAACCAATTGTATAATTTCTCTAATTCTTTCTAGTTTTTTTAGTAGATATATTTTTTGTCTGTTTTAAAAATTGCAAATATTGTATACTATTTTTACATATAATCATAATATCCGAAAAAATTAGATGTACATATATAAGATTAAAAATCTGGTCTAACCGATTAAACTAGTCTGACCAACTATCCAATAATATTATCGAGTCGGTATTCGGTCCGGTTTTTAAAACATTGGTAGTTAGAGAAATAAAACAGAGATGACGGTTTACTAAACCAGAGATAACTAATGATAAACCAATACAATTTCACTTAAACCGAACACTGTAATAATTGATATCCCAGTGATATGAGACTATACACAGAGCGGTGGATATACACAGAGCGGTGGAGAATACTTAATTAGCAGAATCTATTCGCACCATCTGAATTTGGTCTCTATCTCACTCTTTCTCCGTGTGTTGTTCTTCAATAAGTGTTTCACTGCTTCTTTGTTAATCTTGAACACAAATGTGATTCCTCTAATCTGCAAAATTTGGACGTTCTAGTTATAGGTAGATGCATAAACACCATTGTACAAAGCACAAGATCTTGCTTACCTCGATTGAACTACACGATGTGAGATTTACAGTCTGTTCTGTACCGAGTTTTTCTCCATTTACAAAGATATGTTGTTTTCCTAAGTTCTTTAGAGTAAATGATCCATAGTTCTCTAGCTTCACCAATGCCTTGGAGATTCATGGAGAAAGAAAAGTAGAGCACGTAGCAACTAATTAGAAAGTTGGTAAGTAAGAACTTCGGGAAGGAGAAAGAAGATCACCTGACGCCGAGATATCTTGCTTCCATATCCATATTTACTTAAGTCAATGTCAACATTCAAGCCATTAGATGATCTCCCAATAATTACCTATGACATATATTTGATCTTCTAGCATGTTATTAAGAGGTCTTTATACATGGAAACTTCATGGCTGTAGAGAATGATTTGTTTTTACATACCTCACGTTTTCTAACGAAATGCTTTGAATCACGGCAATGCAAGATGGCAAGTGCCCTTTGAGACACAAGTGCTCTTCGCATCGAAGTTCTTGTGCCGTGTTCCAATCCAAGTAATGCATGTCTTGGGTGGTTAGAATTGTTCCATTCTAAGTATCATAAAGCAAACCATAACTGAGCCGACTATAGTTTGAGAGAGACATAACTGTTCTTTACAATCCTTGTGGATGAAACAGAGTGAATTAGTTAATCGTATGAATACCTTCCCTGTATGAATCTGAATCATCTGGGACTAGATTCAATCTGCGAATCTGGAGATATTATCATGTGCAGTGAGAAATATGAAAACACATTAAAGGAAAATCGTGACATGCTTGTATAAGAGTAATCACGGTTTACCATTGCATCTATGTCAGAAAAGGAAATGTCATCTTCACCATCAACTTCTTCCTGATATAGAGTTGACGGGGTTTGAGCAAGTTCGTCTATGTCCTCAGAGCTACTAACATTTCCATATAATTGTTCATTCAAAGATCTACAAGCACCTGAACTACCTTCCACTAGAGGTAAATTTCTGACTGCAGCAAAAGAGCCACACATTGACCAAGCCCTATTGGGTCTTTCAAGGGTTTTTCTTAAGGGTGTTGGAGAGATTTCAAGGCCAATATTGCTATCATGTATGTTGTGTCTGTCGATCAGATTAACTGAACAAGTTTCCAGCAATTCATTTGACCAACCATCAGAAGGAACAATACTGATCGGTATTGGTTCATCGTCTTTATTCCACAGTCTGAGCTCATCATTGCTGCAAGTCTTCTTCATTGACCCCTCCATGTTGACTACATCTCTACATATAACTTCAATTGCAGACGATTTATCACCATCATTCTTGATGATATCAGAATTGCATGGGATTTCTGGATATTCTTTGTTGACACTACACCTTATATCTTCACAAAGCACAGGGATAAATGAAATTTTATCTCTTTTCCATTCTGAATGGAAGAGAGAGATGTCATTGTGATGATCATAGCAAATTTGGGGAAAAAAGGTACGCTGTAATTCCTTTGGGGATGCAGAAACAACTGATAGCACTCCATCTTCTTTAGAGCTCTGAGTTTCTACAGACCACTTACTAACCAGAATTCCCTCATCCTCACTGGGCCATATAGACTGAGATGTCAATCCGGTTATCAAGTCCTTGTCTTCTAGAACATGCTCTGATATAATATCAAATTCTGAAGATTCAGATAGGTCTGTGTCAGTGTCACTGCAGCTAAGGTCACCTACCATAAAACCCTCATCCAGTGAATCATAAGGATTGTCCATAAGATTTTCAAACCTGAAGTCACATTCAGGTCCCAGACAATTTAGTATATCGTCCCCATAATCATCTTCTACATTATCTATATCCGGAAACATATCATCATCGACAGAATTGTGCCTACAAATTCTCTTTCTCATTACACAGAACAGACTTTCAATTTTCCTTTTCGCATTGGAACTCTCTGATGTGTTATCTTCACCGGAAGCTTCAACATAACCATCCTGTCAATGTGATTTTTGAACCAAGAATTTCGAATCCAACCATTAAAATTAACAAAAACAAGGATGATGATGTAATGTAAATAGTGGGCAAACAGCGACAATGGAGATTCGAAAACAACTCTACTGAAGTAGAGAATCGATAGTGAAGCAGAAACGAGAAAACAAATACATCATTTCGTGAAAATATAACTGAATAAAGAGAGGGAGATGACGCACGACGTTGTCCTCGTTGTTGCCGAAGAGATGTTCAGATTCTCGAACCCATGGCAGAGCTTCCATTGTCTTAACGGCGGCGATCAGTCTCCAGTTACAAGAGGATCACAAAATACATCTTCACCGAAGCCCGAACGACGCACCCAGTTTTTGCCGAGAATCTCTCAACGTAAAACCCTTAATGGACGATTAAATCGAAGAGAAGAGCTGAGACTGCAATCACCATTGAGTGAGTGTTGATTTTGAGTTGGGTTGAAGAATGGTGTGACAGTGTGACTCATGATGATGAACAAAGAAAAGACCAAAATTGGTCGCTCAATTTTACATTGAAATCCTGGTTTGATTAAACCAAAAGAAATTAACCAAGTTGAACCAAACCGAAATTAACAATGTGTGATTTGAAAGCATTAGAGTAATATATTTGTTGGTTCTCCCAATGAATGATAATCTACTTTGGAAGACAGAAGTTAGACCAATTCAATATCATGCCTCACCACAACTAGAAGAACTCAGTTGGTTTCAAGCAGCTTTCCAGGAAGCCAATGGTGGAGTCTCAGAGTTTTTGAAGGTAGGCATTGTGGCCATGTACCTATCTCCTTTCACAAAACCTGGTTGAGCAATGACTTCAAGCTCACTCATCTCTTCAGGAGTGAGTTTCACTGATAAAGCTCCAATGTTCTGATTAAGGTTTTCGATCTTAGTGGTTCCTGGAATGGGGCAAACATCATCTCCCTGGTGGTGAACCCATGCGAGAGCTAGTTGTGCAGGAGTGCATCCTTTCTTCTCCGACATTGCACAAACCTTATCATAAACATTCTTGTTGTCTTCTAGGAATCTTTTTAGACCCTACAATATACAGTCATTTGAATTATATACAGCATATCAAATGAGTCATACAAAAGCCTATGTACTTACCTTTCTTACGTCATTTTTGTCTAGGTTCTCAACAAGTTTGGATTCTGATGCCTAGAAACCTCGTCCTAAAGGACTGTAAGCTACAATCCCAAAACCAAGTTCTCTGAAGAAGTAAACGCAAGATGTTACATGATTGGTGTATCATGAAAGGAGGGTGAAATCTACATACCTGCAGGTCGGAATGACTTCTTCTTCTGCGTCTCTCGTCCATAAGGACCACTCTAACTGCACAGATGTTATAGGGTGAACAGCATGCGCTCTTCTGATAGTTGAGGCAGAAGCTTCTGACAAACCAATATACTTTATTTTACCTTCTTCCACCAGCTTCTTAAGTTCTCCCATCTTGGAATCGAAAGACAGAGATTTTCATGAGTTCAGCTATAGATAAGAAAGCCTCACATTTGCTCAGTTAAAGAACATTTCAGAGTGAGTGAGCTAAGATGTGAACATATCCCAAGCAGAAGATGTGAAGCTAATAGAGATAAACTATGTAAGAGACCTATTAGTTTAAACGTACTCAGAAACCATGGCATGAGGAGGATTGGCAAGAAGAGGCTTACTGTGATTTCAATAGGGACACGAGTATCAATAAGATGCTGATAATAAAGATCAATGCAGGCAACATCTAGCCGCTTCAGACTAGCTTCACAGGCAGCTCTTACATATGCAGGATCTCCCTTAATCTCTCTCTTTCCCTCTCCATAACTGATTCCAAATTTAGTCGCAAGCTTTACTTTGTCCCTCATCCCATCATTGAGAGCCTGACAAATGAAATTTAATCAATGGAGTCATTCTATACGAATTGCATGGTGAATAAGAGCGATGGCGTCAGTATCCGGTTTAGGAGAACCGTAGAAAGTGGAAATGCCCATGCAACCAAGGCCTTGAGCCGATACCTCAAGGCCTTGTCTTCCTAGCTTCATCCTTTTCACACCACTAGTTGCCATGAATCTCTTTCACAAGTCTTTCTCTTGTAGAGATGTGAAATAGAGTTGGAGTAGTTGTTGGTGTAATGCAATGACTTGTAAATAGACAAGCTTAGGGAGTAGCTTTGTCTTTGGTGTAGAAAACGAAATTGAATTTTGTTTACGACCAAAAAGTACATAGAATTTTCTAAAGCTAATAGTTAGTAATTGACTCCATTGTACTCTTGACAACAAAAATAATAAAAAACAAATGATTACAAATTGGAAAATTGTTTCGATAAGAGTTATTTAAAATTGTATCAGAACAGATCTATATTGATCACAATGTATGAAAAGTATATTGAAGTTTTCACTTGCGGAACTTTACATACATAATTTATTCTTCAAGGCATTACACACTGGGAATGATAATCTACTCTCAAAGAAGGAGCTGTATCTATTACCTTGTACCTGACTAACAGAAGTTAGACCACTTCAATGTCAACCAGAAGAACTCAGGCGGGTTTAAGCGGCTTTCCAGGAAGACAATGGTGGAGTCTCAGTGTTCATGAAAGTTGGCATGGAGTTACTGTATCTTTCCCCTTTCACAGAACCTGGCTGAGCAATGACCTCGAGCTCAGTCATCTCTTCGGGAGTTAGTTTTACTGATAAAGCTCCAATGTTCTGATTAAAGTTTTCGATCTTAGTGGTTCCTGGGATGGGGCACACATCATCTCCCTGGTGGTGAACCCATGCGAGAGCTAGTTGTGCTGGAGTGCATCCTTTCTTTTCGGACATTGCACAAACCTTCTCATAAACAATCTTGTTGTGGTCTAAGTTTTCTTGTTGGAATCTTGGCAAACCCTACAATAATTGAGTTTATATTGAGTCATTTTGAAGTACTAAAAGCCTATCTAAGGTTCATTAATCAAATGAGTCTTACATAAACCCGTATGTACTTGCCTTTCTGAAGTCATTCTTGTCTAGGTTCTCAACAAGCTTGGGTCCTGCTGCGAAGAAACCTCTTCCTAGAGGACTATAAGCAACAATCCCTATACCAAGTTCCCTGAAGGAATAAAGGCAAGATGTTACATGATTGGTGAATAGTGCATCACTGAAGGAGGATGGAATCTGCATACCTGCAGGTAGGAATGATTTCTTCTTCCACGTCTCTTGTCCATAAGGACCACTCTAACTGCACAGCTGTTATTGGGTGAACAGCATGCGCCCTTCTGATAGTTGAGGCAGAAGCTTCTGACAAACCGATGTACTTTATTTTACCCTCTTCAACCAGCTTCTTCAGTTCTCCCATCTTGGAATTGACAAACAAAAGATATTGTTAAGTCAGTAAAAAGATGCTGGCTTTCTATAAAGGTCAGGAATTCTGGCAAACTAAATAGAGCTCAGCATCAACCGTTAGGGACTCTAGTTTTTAACAACCCAGAAAACCGTAAGGGGAGATTGTGTAAGTATTCCACATCACAAGAGAGAAACAATAGCAAATGGCATATAAGTCTAAATGGCACCTTACTCTCACAAGCTAGCTTTATACCAGGAATGAACATACAAGTAATGGTAGATAAGAAAGCCTCAGACTTGTTCAGTTAAAAAACATTTCAGAATGAGTGAGCTAAGGAGAAATCAACCCTATTAGTTCGAACTCTGAACATATATATATCACAAGCCAAAGATGTAAAACTAACTAATATGAAATCCAGTACCCTAAAAGTAATAAACTATACACAAAAGGCCTATTAGTTCAATCATATTCGAAAACCATGGCACGAAGGAGGATTCACAAGAAGAGTCTTACAGTGATTTCAATAGGGACACGAGTATCAATACGATGCTGATAATAAAGATCAATGCAGGCAACATCTAGCCGCTTCAGACTAGCCTCACAAGAAGCTCTCACATATGCAGGATCTCCCTTAATTTCTCTCTTTCCCTCTCCATAACTGATTCCAAATTTAGTCGCAAGCTCCACTTTTTCCCTCACCCCATCTTTCAAAGCCTGACAAAAATTATAAAGTTTCAACAATGGAATCAATTCTACAGAATCAAGGCCAATTTTCATCTCCCTCTCGTTCTTTGAGAAACAATCATCGCAGAAAAACCAAATGAAACAAGATCAGATAGCAAAAATCGGGAATTTCGATTCGAACCTTGCTGAGGAGGATCTCATTGGTCTCAGGACCGTAGATATCAGAGGTGTCAAGGAAAGTAACGCCGGAACGAATAGCATGATGGATGAGAGCGATGGCGTCAGTTTCCGGTTTAGGAGAACCGTAGAAAGAAGAAAGGCCCATGCAACCAAGGCCTTGAGCCGATACCTCAAGGCCTTGGCTTCCTAGCTTCATCCTCTTCACTCCACAAGTCGCCATGAATCTCTGTTTCACAAGTCTCTATCTTTTTTCACAAGTCTCTATCTTTTTCTGGCTTCTCTACTGTTGAATGACTCTTGTAGAGGTGTGAAACAGAGTAGAGTAGTTGTTGGAGTTGGGTTGGTGAATTGTAATGACTAAAATAGCTTTAAGCTGTGGTAGGTAGCTTTATCTGGTTGGTGGAGAAAACAAAACTGAATTTGTTGACCAAAACCAAAAAAACTAAATAAACCTCTTTGACTCTTTATTTTCTATATGTAAAATATTTATCTAGTAATAAAGAACAGAGAGACTGAAGAAGTTCCTACTTCCTATGCATAGTTTTAACACTCGAAGATACAACACAACGTTAACATATTATTACATCGATCTGGCTGACTGAAGCTACACCACTTCTGCCATAAAACTTTGCGGGGGTTTTAAGTGGCTTTCCAAGAAGAAAATGGTGGAGTGTCGGAGTTTTTGAAGGTGGGAACATTGGCCAAGTATCTTTCTCCTTTCACAGAATCTAGTTGGCCAATGCTCTCAAGCTCAGCCATATCTTCAGGAGTGAGTTTCACTGACAAAGCTCCAATGTTCTGACTAAGGTTTTCGATCTTAGTGGTTCCGGGAATGGGGCAAACATCATCTCCCTGGTGGTGAACCCATGCGAGGGCTAGTTGTGCAGGAGTGCATCCTTTCTTCGCCGACATCGCACAAACCTTCTCATAGAGAATCTTGTTGTGGTCTAAGTTTTCCTGTTGGAATCTTGGTTGAACCTACAATAATTGAGTTTTTATAGAGTCATTTGAATTATCACACAACTTATCCAAGGTTCATATATCAAACGAGTCATACAAAAAGCCTATCTACTTGCCCTTCTGAAGTCATTCTTGTCTAGGTTCTCAACTAGTTTGGGTCCTGATGCAAAGAAACCTTGTCCTAGAGGACTGTAAGCAACAATTCCAATACCAAGTTCCCTGCAGGAGTAAAGGCAAGAGGTTACATGATTGATGGATGGTGCATCATAATAGGAGGATGAGATCTGCATACCTGCAGGTGGGAATGATTTCTTCTTCCGCGTCTCTCGTCCATAAGGACCACTCTATCTGCACAGCAGTTATTGGGTGAACAGCATGCGCTCTTCTGATAGTTGAGGCAGAAGCTTCAGACAAACCGATGTACTTTATTTTGCACTCCTCAACCAGCTTCTTTAGCTCTCTCATCTTGGAATTGACAGACAAAAAGATATTGTTAAGTGCAGTAAGAAGATGCTGGCTTTCTATAGAGAAATAGAGGTCAGGAAGTCTGGCAAACTAATTAGAGGTCAGAATCGAGCCTATGGGAGTCTTAGTAATAGCAACCAAGAAAATCCGTAAGGGGAGATTATAAGATCCCGCATTGGAAGGTAACGTGACTAACTATCCTACATCAGAGAGGAGAAACAATAGAAAATGGCGTCTGTTTTCTTCGACCTACTAGTTTGAACTCTGAACAAATCCCAAGCAAAAGATGTGAAGTTAACTGAGATGAACTCTAGAATGTATACGGGATTTAAGCGAATATCATTGCTCTAATCTGTCTTCTTGGAACCTAGTAGTTCAATCATATTGCGAGCCAAAGATAAACAAACTTTACGGAGGATTTACAAGAGGATGCTTACAGTGATTTCGATAGGGACGCTTGTATCGATTCTGTGCTGATAATAGAGATCAATGCAGGCAACATCTAGCCGCTTCAAACTAGCCTCACAAGCTCTTACATACGCAGGATCTCCCTTGGTCTCTATCTTTCCCTCTGCAAAACTCATTCCAAATTTGGTCGCAAGCTCCACTTTCTCCCTCACCCCATCCCTGAGAGCCTGAAAAAAATTTAAAGTTTCAACAATGGAATAATTTCTACACATATGAAACTCAAAGAATCAAGGCTAATTTTCATCTCTGAATCGTTCTTTGTTGCAAGTTCCACTTTCTTCTTTATTCCATCATCATTTAGAGCCAAGCAAAATTCACAATCTCAACAACGAAAATCGATTCTTCAAGAGTGAAGCTCAAAGAATCCAGGTCAAAATCAATGATTAATGGACATAAAAAATAAACTGAAACATTATAAAATCGCAGACTTGGAATCTTTGAAATCGAACCTTTCCAACAAGCAACTCATTGGTCTCCGGACCATAAACATCGGAGGTGTCAAAGAAAGTAACGCCGGATTGAACTGCGTGGTGGAGGAGAGCGATAGCTTCAGTTTCAGCCTTGGAAGGACCGTATAAACCGCAGATTCCCATGCAACCAAGGCCTTGCGCGGATACCTCAAGGCCTTGGCTTCCCAGCTTCATCCTTTTCACACCGGAAGTCGCCATGAATCTCTGTCACAATTCTCTCTCTTCTTTTATGGCTTCTCAATGTGAATGACTCTTGTAGTGATGTAAAATAGCATGGAGTAGAATAGCCGTGGGGTGTACTTTTCTCTTGTTGGTGTACAAAATGAAATTGAATTTGTTCACCAACACAAAAAGTCAATAGAATTTTCCAAAGCCAATAATTTACAAATAGACTCCGTATAACATCATTTGGATCCAATTCACACCACAATTTTTGGTTTTTACTGGATAATCTATGCTGTGCTAACAGTTGTGAAATACTTAAGTTTATGTAACTAAGTTAGGCGATCTAGTTTTATTAGCTTGAAGATTATTTGAGCCATATCTAATGTTTGAGTTACATTTTAAGAAGTTATTACGCATAGCTCGAACTCTCGAAGATACAACATACAACTTCAACATATGATTACCTCGATTTGGCTGGCAGAAGCAACGCCACTTCAATGCCATATAGTACCACCATAACCATAGAAGCTTTGTGGCAGTTTTAAGGATTTCCAAGAAGACAACAGTGGAGTGTCCGAGTTCTTGAAGGTGGGAACAATGGCCGTGTATCTTTCTCCTATCACAGAATTTGGTTGGCCAATGATCTCAAGCTCAGCCATTTCTTCGGGAGTGAGTTTCACTGATAAAGCTCCAATATTCTGATTAAGGTTTTCGATCTTTGTGGTTCCTGGGATGGGGCAAACATCATCTCCCTGGTGATGATCCCATGCGAGGGCTAGTTGTGCAGGAGTGCATCCTTTCTTCTCCGACATTGCACAAACCTTCTCATAGAAAGTCTTGTTGTGGTCTAAGTTTTTCTGTTGGAATCTTGGTTGAGTCTGCAATAAAGAAAACAAAATAAGCAACTATAGCCAGAGCTTATGCTTATCTGAGCCCTATCACATTATCAATCAAGTATTTTGAAGGAAAAAAATAGTAATTGCCTCTCTATAGTCATCATTGTCTACCTTCTCATCAAGCTTGGGGCCTGATGCAAAGGAACCTCGTCCTAGAGGACTGTAAGAAACAATCCCAATCTCAAGTTCCCTGAAGAAGACAAAGTAAAGCTGAAGTTTCATGATTTGATATTCCACCAAAAAAGGAGTCTGAAATGTGGATACCTGCAGGTCGGGACGATTTCTTCTTCTACGTCTATAATCCACAAGGACCACTCCAGCTGCACGGCAGTAATTGGGTGAACAGCATGCGCTCTTCTGATAGTTGCAGCAGAGGCTTCAGACAAACCAATGTACTTAATCTTTCCCTCTTTAACCAGCTTCTTCAGTTTTCCCATATTGGAAATGACAGATAAAGATATTGATGTGTTCAACAAAAGGTATCTGCTTTCGAAAAAGGTAACGAAGTCTGGCAATTAGATCTCAAAACCAACCATAAATGAGTCTTAACTGAACAAAACCATTCATGGATAAGCTAGCAACAGTACAAACAGAGAAAAATTTGTGATCTAATTGATAATTATTTGTCTCTGATCTATTTACTTAGAGCCTACTAGTTCAACCATATATAGGACCAAAAAGAACCAACTTAGAAACTTTGAAATCATGGGATGAATGAGGATTGGAAGAGAGGAGGCTTACAGTGATTTCAATAGGAACACGAGTATCAACCCGATGCTGATAGTAGAGATCAATGCAGAGCTCTAAACTAGCCTCACACGCAGCCTCACATACTCAGGATCTCCTCTTACCTCTCTCTTCCCCTTTTTATAAGTGCCTCCAAATTTTGTAGCAAGTTCCACTTTCTTCCTCATTCCAGCATCCTTCAGAGCCTAGCGATATTCAGACTCTCAACAATGAAAATCATTTCTTAAAGTACGAAGCTCAAAATATCAAAGCCAATTTCTAAGTGGGATATTTTTTCCTCGTTTTCCAATTACATATGACGATCACCCCAAAATCAATGATTAAAATAGCAAATTAGGGATTTTCGAAATCGAACCTTGCCGATGAGAAACTCATTGGTCTCCGGGCCATAAACATCGGCGGTGTCGAAGAAAGTAACGCCGGAGTGAATTGCGTGGTGGAGGAGAGCGATTGCTTCAGTTTCCGGCTTAGAAGGACTGTAGAAAACGGAGATACCCATGCAACCAAAGCCTTGTGCCGAGACCTCAAGCCCTTGGCTTCCCAGCTTCATCTTCTTCACTCCGCAAGTCGTCATTGAATTTCTCAAACACCTCTCTTTCTCTCTCAGTCGATCGAGCTTCGTCTCTGTAGAACTGACACTTGTAGTTCGATTCCTGGATAATTCTAATTTACGGTTTAAACATTGGTTTACTTAAACCGATGCTTTATTTCAGTAACCAATTCAATTGGTTTCGGTCTGAAACTAGTAATTGATTGAGCGAGCCTTTTTAAATTTTCGTCATATTCCCGATTTTGACCTAAAAATATTTATTGACTACCGGTCAACGGCTTAAACCAATTATAATCCATTTCTTACGTTGCACGACAAGTAAACTACAAAGCATCACTCTGTTACACAAAGCTTATTCTCTTCAGGCATTGGCACTTTCTTATTGCAAACTTGCAGACTCATACACCTAAACTTATTTCACACACATGCACACACAAATTAACCTTCCACACAATGGCCAACGCTCAAACAAGTTTACCAAACATGTACTTCATGTAGATTTCCAGGAAGACAATGGTGGAGTGTCAGAGTCCTTGTATGTACCTAAGTTGTTGTCATATCGTTCTCCCTTAACGAAATCAGGGTTTGCAATGGCTTCAAGCTCAGCCATATCTTCAGGAGAGAGCTTCACAGACAAAGCTCCAATGTTTTGGTTTAGGTTTTGGATCTTAGAGGTTCCAGGAATGGGACAAACATCATCGCCTTGGTGGTGAACCCATGCCAAAGCTAGTTGTGCGGGAGTGCAGCTTTTCCATGTCGCCATAGCTAGTACTTTCTCGTAGAGAATCTTGTTGTGGTCTAGATTCTCCTGTTGGAATCTCGGCAAACTCTGTAACAGAAGCAATAACACCAAACAGAACATGCTCAGATGATTATCTAAACAAGCTAAGAATTCTGCTGTAAAATCAATCATGTACTTGCCTTTCGAAAATCATCTTGCTCCAGATTCTCAACAAGCTTTGGTCCTGATGCTAAAAAGCCTCTTCCTAGAGGACTATAAGCAACAATTCCAATCCCAAGCTCTCTGGAGATACATAAAGGACTTGTGAATAAAACATGTAATTATTGAAGAGGAAAGTTATAGCTGATTTTGATTCTTTAGACCTGCAGGTAGGAATGATATCACGTTCCACATCTCTGGACCATAAGGACCATTCGATCTGCACAGCAGTAATCGGGTGAACAGCATGTGCTCTTCTGATAGTTGAAGCTGAAGCTTCAGACAAACCGATATACTTCACTTTACCTTCTTCCACAAGCTTCTTCAGTTCTCCCATCTTTGAAAATATATTCAACCAAACCATAATTAGCAGAAGAAAGCATTAAAGCGTATCTCATCAGTAATCTTCGATTCATTATATATCAGTAGATTCAGTAGTATTGAACACAAACTATAGATTCAAACCAAAATGTCATATATACCGTGATTTCGATAGGAATAGTAGCATTTTCTTGGAGCAACCCGCTAAGATAAAACGAGGGCACCTTTGTTGAAGAATTTGACAAGAGTAAACTCATCATTTAAAACCTAATCAAGTAAATTTATTCCTAAAAAGATGTTAAACCTCAAGAAAAATCAAAAATTTAGTTTCCAATGAAAAAATATCAGAAAACTAATATTACCAATAACTTAAACACCAACCAAATAAAATTCTATATTTAGCAAAAAAAATATTTAACTAGAAACATAACCCCTCATAATTTCTTTTCGATCATTTTTTCCAAAATCATGGAAGGCCGAAACAAAACTCTGTTGTACATAACAACCATTGCAGCAATCGTGATCGTCCTGGTCTCAAACCAAGCAACAGAAGCAGGCATAAACCTATGCGCCAAAACCACATACCCTAAGTTATGTCACCCACTCGTGAAAGGTCATAACGCAAGACGAGCCACACTTAGCACGATTATGGCCTTGGAAGCTAAGACAAAAACCGCGATTCAAACCGCGTCCAAGTACAAACGCGGAAACCAAGCGATTGAGGTTTGTTGCACAACTCTTACAGATGCAATGTTTAATCTAAAGAAGGCGAAAAAATTCATACGAAAAAGAAAACCATTGAAAAGGTTTTTAACTGCTGCTGTGTCTGATTATGGAGCTTGTGTCGAGATGTTTGTACATACACGTCAAGTTAACTTCGTTCAAAATGCTGCTGATGAGTTGAGGAAGATGGGAACTAATTGTTTGTTGCTTGCTACATTGATTAGAGAAGATCGACTTTACAGAAACAGAACTAACAGAAACAGAAGAAGACGAAGAAAACACAGAAACTAGTTCCTCAAATTCCGACAGAAAGAAGTCATTCCTGATTATGTAAATGTTCGTTTTTTTAGTTACAGAAAACTGTCTTTTTGTTGATGTAAGAGAAACAACAAAAACACAGCAATATTGTACATTATGAACACAGAATTCGCAAAATTATATTGTTCCTGATTGACATTTTAAATTCTAAATGGCTTGAGGGAGGTTCAATATCACGAGTAAAAGAAACAAAACTTACTTAGATGTCAAAATTATGACATTGTAGATCACATTTCTGTCTTAAACCAAAATATGATGCCAAAAAGGAGATTACATTGTGAGAGCTATCTCAATTGTAAATCCAAGCTAATCACAAAAACATGAACAAAACAGACTTATCTGAAGTAAAACAGACCCATACGTTTGATTTTGCGATTCACAATCATGTAAATAGAGCCTATTTTTATTACCAATAAGAAACAGAGCTGTGAGAACAGAAATGTGTCCCTAACACGACTAATAATGTCTAGGCCTGAAGGAAATAATGAAGGAGAAAGAGATTGGAACAGACCTCTCATTCTTCGAGAGATACTTCATCGAGTAATTTCTTTGTCGCTTCATTAACTTCCACGTTTTCCATCTTCAGGCGCCGGCGCAGAGCAGGGTGACTTTTTCCTGCTGCTGCATATGTTCTTATTAATGGTTCAAAGATTTCTGCACCTATGTTATCTGTTCCCTTCTTTAGAATCTCCACCAAATTCTCGGCTCCGTTAACATCTTTCTTTTGCTCAAAATGACTCATCAAATTTCTGACAATATCCTGTGATGGTAGCCACTTGCCACCATCTCCTTTGCCGATGGAAACTGCCTTGTGCATACATTCGAGTGCTTGAGTCATATCACCTTTCTTGACATAGTAATCCATGAAGATCTCCCAGGTTTTAGCATTGGGCTTACCTCCTCTTCTAGGAGCTTTTTCCTTGAGCTCTTTTGCTTTTTCAATGAAACCATCTTTAGCATATGCTCCAATCAACACATTAACAATTCTGGTGTCATAAGTGGAACAATTGGCTTGCCATTCCTTGAACAGTGTCTCTGCACCTGGTAAATCTTTCAAGTTCACCAGCACTTGTATCATGTTTAGATAGCCTACATTTGAGGTTTTCGGAATAGCCAGCCTCAATGAACGCCAAATCCTGTAAACTTCAGTCAATTTTCCCAATCTTCCATACAAAGTTATAAGAAACTGATAAGCCATGAAATCCCGGTTAGTGTTTTTCATCTCCAGTTCCAAAAGTGCCGTCTCGGCTTTCTTAGACTGTCCCGCATCAATATATATAGATGCCATATTGCTGTACGTAGTCCAATCAGCAGCAACTCTACCATCTCTGGTCATCTCCTCAATGACTCTTTCAACACCGGAAAGATCATTAGTAGCAGCCAATGCCCTCATCCAGACATTGTATGTGTATGAATCTGGCATTACATTCTCAGCTTTCAATTCTTGGATCATTGCTGGAACTTTCTCAGGGTTACCTGTCTTAGTATAAAGAGTCATAAGGCTATTATATGACATGGCACTCGGAGTAATGTTGAGCTCTTTCATCTTGTTCAATAGACCTTCTGCTTTCTCTGTCATCAATTCCTTGCAGTAGCAGTTCAAAAGAGACCCATATGTGAGTTCGGTTTTAGATGTTTCCGGAAGATCAACAAAGTAATTCTCCCCAGCAGTAATTCCCCGAGCTTTAGCAACAAGATCAAGATGAATTGCTTGATCACTCACCGTCTTGTTCATACCTCTCTCTTCCATTACTTCAGAGAGCTACAAAACGAAAATAACTCTACACTATGAATTTCCAAGCAGAAGTGTAACTAAAGAGGATCTCTCTTTTCTCATATACCAATTTTCAAGAGAAGACATTCAACAAGTACTAAATTGTTCGTAATGAGCATCAAAACTACTACATGAAGAATCTACATTTCTAGATATATTCAATCACAGAAAGTATAATTGTTGTAAATTAGAAAAGTATTGTGAAACTAATCCGAAAGAATCTGAAGATGCAATTTTCACAGAATAAGATGGAATTTGGAAATGAACCTTGAGAGCTGGGTAATAGAGGCCGCGAGTTCGGAGTTTCTTGATCGTATCTCCAACCTCCCATTTGAAGACATGCTTAGTACCCTTAAGGAACTGATTAAGCTGCTGTCGAACTTTAACCTCCGTGCCTCCATCTTTGAATAGCAAATGGTAAAGAGGTTCTTCGATGTATTTCTTCGTCGATCTCTTTGTGACATCCCTCGATCGGCTCAAATGTCGCATCGCCATTTTCGCGTCGGATCAGTGAGCAACGTCAACGAGGTTTTCGGTAAAACCCTACTTCACTGTAAACGTTTCAAGCGAGCTCGAAAGGTTTGGAGGAGAAAGAAAACGGATCATGGACCTCTTAATGGGCCTAAAATGTCTTTGGCCCATATTAGCTATAATTCATTATTATCATGTTCGTAAGCTCTCGAGAGTTTGTTGTCCATTACCGAAGAGACATTCGTTTAAAGCCGCTTTAACGACAGGCCATTTACAACAAAACCATCAAAAGTACATGCCGTTTTGTTTCGAGAGATACGAAAACCTCATCGTCTAACAATTTTGATCGAAGAAAAAATCATAGACAAACATGTGGCCGGATTAAAACAAACATAAGAACAGGAAAAATAACAATGTCGTGAAGGTTGTTACATAAGGCAGGCATGTAAAATAGGATTAAATCACCAGAGAGACAAATTCACAAGAATGTAGCTTCTAAAACAAATTAACGAAATTTTGAATCAGCTAGAGTTTCAATACGTTTTTTTTTTCTCTACTTTTGTCCTGGTTTGTGTTCTTTCATTGATGGATTCAGGCAATTCCCTGAGATAAGTGGGAATCACAGTGGCAGAGACGATAAAACAGAATGAGCCTTACACGAGTCTTAGCTCGTACTCACCAGCCATGGTTATGTATCTCACCCATGGAAGTGCTTGGTACCCACTCTTCTCGATTATCTTCAGGTATCGAACCTACACCAAAACAAAAACAACATCATATTAGCACATGAATGACCAACAATAATGCATTTGGATACAACAAGTCAGTATCAAGCACGAGTTTACCTGAATCCCTGAAACAGTGAAATAAGGGATCTCGAATTTGACACGAATAGGAGCTTTTCGCTCAGGTGTTGCTTCTTCTGCAGTTACACTGGGAAGATGGAACTCTGACCTCAACATGTACTCCTTGTATTGTTTTTGTACGTTAGTATTGATATTATATGGCTGATTTTTTCAACTGGATTATTAGGAAAAAACATCTACCTTGTTCCCAGGGAAAGATTTGATTTTCCAGACTAATGCATCTTTTTCAGGAGCATAAGATGCAGACCCTAACGAAGTCCTAACGGTGGGGTTAGATGCATCAACTGGTACAGGCAACTCAATCTCAACATTTGTTGCGGTGCTGCAAGTAGAAAATTCCCGTTAAGAGGTTCAACGAATCTGCTTATCAAGACATTTGCATTACACTGGCAGAGAAAAGAAAAAGAGGCATAATACCATAGAATATATTTACCTTCGTTCCTTGAACTGACTTCTAGCTTTTACAAGCATTTCAACACGACTTCTTGAATGCCTTTCTATTTGTGCTTCCAC
This sequence comes from Lepidium aucheri, assembly GCA_900406435.1. NCBI lineage: Eukaryota > Viridiplantae > Streptophyta > Magnoliopsida > Brassicales > Brassicaceae > Lepidium > Lepidium aucheri. The sequence goes on along the minus strand of OVBA01003107.1, from coordinate 4,294 downwards.
CCATATTAGAGGCTTTACCTGAACAAGAAGTATATAAAAGAAACATATCATGAGACATACTTGTTAATGGCGAGGAAATTTTCATACAGATGTTATATCCCACATGTCAAACCTGAGTACTTAGTCTATATGTCATCAGATCGAAAGCCCCATCAGGTGGTATAAAAGATATCGTCCTATCATTTTCAAAACGAGCCAATCGAACACACCTACATTAAAGAATTGGTTATTAAAGAATAGAAGGCATAAATCCCATGTTTATGATCAATGGAGAACTTAATGTTTCACTATATCATAAGACAAAATGACCTACTGATGAAATTTGATGTCCTCTAAATCAATGGCCTTTCCCTTTGTTGCTCGTCCCTGTGCTTCCAACAAAACTCTATCATTCAGTCCTAACTTACACTCTGGCATTCCACTGCAATAAAAAGGATCAAAGAGCAAACGAGTCATATAAAACTCCAGGAAAAAAGATCAAAGCAAAAGGGCTTGAAATAACATGCTTTCGTTGATTAGCAACAATATCATAATTTTAATGTGTGCACATACGTTAAGTAAGTTCGCATCTTCAGTGCTCCAACAACATCAGACCTCACAATTTGCCCATTACTGTTGACAAGAATATTTACATTCTCAATTACATCCAAGAAAACCTGGTAAAAAAGAGGAGGTTGTCATAATTTGCAAACCCAAACACAACACAAAATGTTCCTCTCTTGAAAACAGAAGCACTCACTTCATTCTTCTTGTACTGTATTCCCTCACTCCTCCAAGAAACAGCATTTGTCACAGCCATTGGAGGTCTCTGTGTAACTTCCATTCTATATGAATCAGTCTTAATAAATTCACTGAGAATGTTTGCTTCGGTATACTGAGGGTAACCAAAGTCCATGATCTCGTCAAGTAGCTCATACTGTCAGCACCAGAAATCAATTTCAGCATCTAACAATGACAAACACTTACTCAAAAAATTTGAGGATCTTCTTAGTTGTGAGTAATGGCAGAAAGGCTAACATACCACTATAACAAAGTTATCCCTCAGCGATTCCTCTTCTAACTCCTCGAAGTAATGCTTGAACACCTATAACCAGATAATAGATATCATTGTCATTACATCAAACATCCGGAAAAAGGCGGGCCTTAAGAGAAGACGCGGCCATACTTACATCGACTACGCGGTGAAGGAAGAAGAGAAGACTGGCAGCATTACAATTCTGTCTGGATGCTATCATGAGGTAAACGTTACTATGTTGTACAAACATGTAAGTCACCCCATTATCGTAAGCAACTGGATCATTTGACTGCGAATCACCCTGAACATTTAACAATATTGAGAATGATACTCTAATTCTAATAAGATATCCCAAATTTTTCAACAATGATCAAACTTGTTCATAACTTCCAATAGTTTCAGTGGCATCAAATCGAATATCTTACAGAATTTATTTCTGCTAAAGATCAATACAAGCAATGAATTCAGCTTTTTAAACCGATTGAGCATGTTCATTGCTTCGAAATGTTGCAATTCCAATCGGCAAATTATCTGAGACACACAAATCTAGACGTTGTTCACTAATTCTATGTTCTCTACCAATTCTACAGTAACCAGCAATAAACACCAACCAATGAGCAACAAGAAGAAGATGAAAGAGCAAATCTGGAATAACCTCTTTCTCAATGAGCTTAGTGAAGAAGCGCTCGGCTTGAGCAGCGGAGACATCGCCACGATAATCACGCCAGACGAGAACACGTCCCTTGATATCGAGCAGAAACAGCGCAGAGGCCGCTCCTGCCATGTTTTTCTCTATGAGTTTCGAATAAGATCCAAATGCAAAGGACTAATCAGCGAGATCTGATGAATTATGGGTCTATGGAGAAGAAGAAGTATCCACATCTAGATGAAGAATGAGGTAGATCTTTCGCAGCTGAGCAATTTCATTTCGCAATTGATTTTTCTGGCGATCTGATGATTTCGTTCTCCTTCCTCGAAGGTTAAAAAAAAAAAAAACGGAAGAATTTAGCAAACTTGATTTTGAGCTCCACCAACACGCCGTCGTTTTCAGTTTGTTCCGTTTTCCCTTTTCTTGCTCTGTCAATCTCCTGCCTTTAGGAACAATATGGAAGAGGATTAATTGTTTTGCTTTAGTGTATAACTACGATTTTAGTGTATAACTAGGATTATATCTATGTTATTAACATAAAGCCTAATTTGTTTGTTTGTTATGATTGTTTTTAAAAATTGTATTTATTTAGATTGTATGATTTGTATTAATATTTTGGAATAGTTTTTTTGGGATGTTGTTTTAGAGGGCCTGAAATTCAAATCGAAATTGATCCGAATTAAAGAACTGAACCCGACAAAATATCGAATGAATCCTAAATCTATAAAAAAAGCGAACTCGAACTCGAATTGAAACTAAGTCAAGAACCAAATTTTAGCTTATTAAAGTTTTTCTATTAATTTTAAATTTATCTTGAATTTTTAAATAAAAATACCCAAAAACTGAACTCTACCTATAATGAACCAAATTTATCCGAGAAATAAAAATATTTAAATAAATATTAAATCTAAATAATCAAAATACTGAAGTAAATAAACTGAACCCGATAAAACACCAGAATATACCCTAAATCTATATATCCGGAAAATCGAATGTAAACCTGAGTCGAAACTAAATCAATAACCAAATTTGTAATCAATATATTTTTATTAAGTTTTAGCCTTTTCTAAATTTTTTAATTAAATTTTCATTAGTTTTGAATTTTTATATAAAAATTTGTAACAAAATTCATCTTAATCTTATTTTTAATGGTAGTTATGAAACTTAAGTTAACTTTATCCTATAGTTTATAACACGATCAAAATGAAAGTATTTCTCACTCTAATATATAAAATATTATAGCATGGTCAACCTTAGTTTAACCTATATGAGCCCTAATTTGGTCTATATGGGTTTCTTTTAACCAATCTTATTCTAATTGTTATTTTAATTATAGTAAGGTTGACAAAAAAAATTATTGTGTTCATCGTAACATCTAAAACCCTTATATCCAATATAATTAAGAGACTACCTACTAGCAAAATAAACACTAGGATACAAAAACAACTTAAAGAAATCATAACTGCAAAAGTAAAACATTTTTTTCTTCCAAGAACTGAATATATTAAGATGAAAACATAACATAGTATACAAAAGTCACTACATGAGTTCAGAAAATAAAACACAGAAGCAAAACCATGTGAAAAGCCAAATACATTAGATAGATGGTAAATAAGCTCTCCCTATCTTATCAAGGTGAATTAGGGAGTGGAGCATTCCAAGCAAAAGCATAAGAATTTGGATGCTTGGTTGCATGAGACTTCCTCTAGGTCTAGATATCTTTTCCTCTAGGAGGCCATGTTCTAATTGCATGCTCAATCTTCATGTCCTCACTTGAGTAACTTAGTAGACTTCAAAAATTAATGCACTTGTGCTTCCTTCATTCTTTCTTTTGATGGTAATGGAGAAGCATCATCCAATCAGATCTCGACCAAATCTGATGTTTATTTCTAGTGGAGGAGACTTTAAAAAGTCGCTTAATCGACTTATCGCTCACTTTAGCGAAAGGAGTGATGAAGGGGACGATTCGATTAAACTCATGTAAACATAGACAAATCAATCTAAGCAGAACTTAACCTGACTTTGAAATAAGCTCAAAGGACCAAACACAAGCTCATCTCATCTACTTGGATACATCTCTGATAACCAAAGAACATAGATGGGGTTGATGCAATGAGTAATATGGTAGAAAACATGATGGGTATATCAAGGTAGCCGAAACAGGGACTCGATGCAGAGCTGGTCCGACATAATTAAGGGCCCTATTCAAAAAAAATTCTCTTATATATTCTCTAAATCTATAGTAGTATAATTTTTTTATTTGATTTCAAACAAAAAAGGCACATAAAAGCGTTTAAACCAATCAAAAGCTGAAACAAAAGAAGAAAATGGAAACAATCTCATACAAACTAACATAATAGGAATAAACTACTTTTGACTAAATATGATCCTTTTTGCATTCTTCCCTGCAAAATCATCCATCAAAGTCACATAATCTATCTTTTCAAGCATGTCTTTCTCAACTGACAATATGGCTAACCCATTCAATCTCTCTTGTGACATGGTGGACCGCAAATAATTCTTGATCAATTTCCACTTGTAAAAACTTATTTCCGTAGAAGCAACTGAGACTGGAATAATCAATAATATCCGATAAGAAATCCACGTGTTTGGATAACACCCTTCCATTC
>OVBA01003106.1:0-29965 GCA_900406435.1 Lepidium aucheri | reverse complement strand
GAACCTTCAGTTTTTCCACTTGGCTCTTCTTCAACCGTGAGGGAAAAGGTGACTTAGCTTTGGTTGGAACAGCTGGTGCAACTCCTTCGTTCGCAATCAGGTCGGGGATATCTGATGTTCCTCCTCACTGCACAGGCAGGCGAGGGTTCTCTCCGAGTTGTGCTGTATTTCCCGTAGACAGATCAGCATCTACCTCTCCTCACGGCTACCTCTCCTCACGGCTCAGGACGGCGAGGTGTACCTGCGAGTTGTGAACTCTTGGCTCTAGTCTTGAACTGTTCTGCCCCCCAACTTGAACAACGCTGTCTGCAGCGTTTTCCATAGGTTTCTCAACCGAGGGTAGGACTTTGCCCGTTCTGAGAGTGATGGATTGAACCGTATATTCTTCGGGATTTTGTACGACTTTACCTGGTAGCTGTCCCGGAGATTTCGTAGAAGATGAAGCATGAGCAGTCTCCATATATTTCAGCCTAGCATTCAGTGTTTCAAACTTGCAGTTGAGGTCGCTATATGTGGTATCAATCCGACTGTGTACTTCCTCGAACTTCGTAGTGATCTCCGCTTGGTGAGCGGTTTGGCTTTGAAGGACTTGTTGGAGCATACTCATCACGTCCGATGATTCTTCTGTAGGTTGTTGAGGTTGTGGTGCAGCTTGAACTGGCTTGAGGCTTTGTTGCCATTGCTCCTTCGGAATCCACACTCGTTGTTTTGGTGGATATACTTGATATATTGGATTAGCCACATTCGTGCTCTGATAGCTGAGGTTTGGATTCTGCTTGTAATTTACCCATGGCTTGGATCCACTCTCGTTTTGGACAAAGCACACTTCCTCCAATTGCGCCACCTCGTTATCTTCAGCTACTTCCTCCTCTACCAAGTTCACTTGATTAGTGTACCATCATCAATTTATCCAGCTTCTCATGGAGTTGCTTTAACTCCTTCCTTGCAGAAGTGTCGGAATCAGAAGTTCCCCTTACAGCTCGGTCATAGTCCTCGCCATACTTACCATCGGTTAAGGCGAGGTTCTCTACTAATGCACGTCCCTCAGTGATATCTTGTTGGAGAAAGCTCCCATGACTTGCGGTATCCAACATTATGCGTATCCTCGGGAGTACTCCTCGGTAAAAATTGTTGAGGATGGTATCCTCTCTGAAACCGTGATGAGGGCACTGAGCCTGATAATTGTTGTACTGATCCCAAGCGTCAGCCAAAGACTCGCTGTTGTTATGGAAAAAGTTGGATATGCTATTCCGAAGCTTTGCCATTCGTGAGTTGGAAAAGAACTTGGTGAGAAACATGCGTTTACACTCCGAACAAGATGTTATTGATCCGGTGTGAAGGTGTTTCTCCCACTGATATGCTCGATCCCCAAGAGAGAAGGGAAAGAGCCTAAGCTTCAACGCATCTTCACTCACTCCATTGATGCGAGTGAGCAAGCACAGTCTCTCGAACTCGTCGAGATGGTCGAGGGGATCCTCCGAGGGTAGACCATGACACTTGTTATTCTGCACTATGGAGATGAGACCACTTTTGATCTCAAAATTGTTGTTCTAGATCGCTGGTGGCTGAATCCCATTCCGTATCATGTGTGTACTCGGCACATCACTCGCGCCAGTAAGGACGACGAGCTGGGTTCTGTGCTTGCGCATGGTGGGCAGCCTCGTTAATTAACGGGGGAGTGCCATCCGAAGTCGTTCCTGGTGTAGAGTTTTTTAGATCCGGGTGTGGTTGCTGCATTGTGTTGCGCTGACGTTGAATCTCACGGATAAGCTGATTGATGTCGTCGGCGGGTGAGGAAACGTTGTGGGAATCCTTCGACCTTGTGTTCATCAACTGATCAAACTGAACTGGCCACTCGCACAACTCACAAGCGTTGGAGCGAGGATTCGAATTCTGTCGCTGGCCCCGGTGTTAAGTGGCGAGGGTACCTGCGAGGCCTGCAAAGACAGAAACAATAACTTGTCAATAAGGTTGAGGCGTGGTCCTTTGGGATCCAAGCTTAGTGAAATACAGAAAAGGTTGAATAAAAGACAATGGATCTAATCCTAAAACTAGCAAACTATAAGTTGGAACAAGCAAAAACTGATTTGGAAACAGCGCCAATTTGATAACAAGATTTTTCGTCTATGGAATCAAATCATTGAGGAGTAGTGGAAAGTAGATGGATTAGTCGAACCAATACTCAGTGAATAGTTGTAAGCAACTTATCTAATACCAGATTCTAGTCCAGAAAACCTACCAATCTGTCACAAAGATAGGCTATAATTCTAGCATGTCTCAAACTAGCACAAAGGACAAAATACACTACGAGACAAAATGAAAACGGAATAAAACATTCAAAAGCAGATAGTTGATCATAAAACAGAGCAAAAAAATGACAATAGATAAATCTAGGATAATAAACATGAATTTAATCAAAAACAGAGCAAGCTAATCAAAAACAGGGAAATGATCACAAAACGGAGCAAGATAATGGCTATGGATAAGTATAAGATAATAAACATGAATCTAGAGGATAAGAGGTGATTGCTCGGCGGTGAACTCGCCGATCCAACCTCACCAAGCTATATACGGCGATCTCTAGACCGGGACAAGCTAGATCCACCCATTCTCATGGCGAAGACCCCTTTCCGATCTGGATGATCCATTACAAAACTAGTCGCGATAATGCCGGATCAAAAGCCTAAAGTCCAGCCAAATACATCTAATGAATCAATCCACATACTAGATCTCTCCTCGGTGGATCAATACCATCTCTCATATTACACTTGGTCTCCGATTCCCTTAGCGCTAGCTTTAGGTTTCGGCCCAAATAAGATCTCTCTTGATCAGAGAGAGATCAGACTGAAGCTCGGTCATATGAGAAGAGATCGGATTTATTCCGTGTTTGATAGGCGAGTGGATCGGAGATTTCACCTCTGATCTCCCTATCCTCGAAATCCCCAAGGATCTACTCACTTCTCATGATTTGAGAGTGGAGGATCAAAGGAGATTTCATCCTCATAGACATAAACAGCAATAAGAAAATAAACAGCAGAAAGTAAAGATGAAGATCAAATAAACTTAATGCATTAAACTTAAATTAGATTCAACAAAGTACCTTAATAAGCAATAAGAAAAGCAACAACGAAAATAGAGAGAGTTTTTACTAAAACATCAGATGATTCTATAAAATGATGATTAAAGGGTATTTATAGGGTTATTTGCATAACCCTAATGGTCAAACCGACCTAAGTTGGTTAAACAGAGATCTTCTCCTCGCTGTCACTTGGCGAGCTTGAGCACCGAGGAGTGGTCTTTACTCTGTCCTCGCAGGCTGAGGCCGAATGGAATGGTCCGAGTGTGATAAGTTGGTTCTCCCTTGCGGTAGATAGGTTGAGGCTGGCGACTGAGGTTTCCTTCTGTTAGCGATCCGAGCAATCCTTGCCTTGCGAATCGCGAGGCAGCGATCCGAGTCTGAGCAACTCCTTTTCCTTAGCAGCTAATTCCAATAGCTTTGGCTCCATTTTAAGCTCCTCTTTGCTCCTTTTCCTAGAAAAACTCCAAAACTCCAAATGCAATTGCAAAAAATGCAAAACTAATCTAAATGGACCGGAATGCATGGAAAACCTATCTAATTAGATGCAAAACAACCTTAAATAGGGCTCTAAAATTATTAAAAATCACACTCATCACACATGTGTTTGAAGGGCTCTCACAACCTTCAGCCACTCATCGACAACATCAACCTCCTTCCTCGTGAACTTCGACGACAACACACGAGAATACAGCAGCCATAGTCTGATCTGGACAACACAACACCAGGCACGACAATGGATGGAACACCACCGTTACCTACTGAAGCCGCCCACTATGCGCAAGTACACACTCAAGCTCACCACCCTTGCTACATTGGTGCGAGCGATGCTCCGAGCATTCATACTCAACAGAACGGTATCCAACCACCGGTGATCTAGAATAATAACTTTGAGATCAAGAGTGGATTGATCTCCATGGTCGAAAACAACAAGTTTCACGGCTTGCCCTCGGAAGACTCCCTCGACCACTTTGACGAGTTCGAGAGACTTTTTACTCTTACTCGCATCAACGGAGTGAGTGAGGACGCGCTGAAACTAAGACTCTTTCCCTTCTCTCTTGGAGATAGAGCCCATCAATGGGAGAAGTACCTACCCACAGGCACCATAACTACTTGGCCGGAATGCAAATGCCTTTTCCTCACAAAGTTCTTCTCTAATTCGAGGACAGCCAAGCTACAGAATAACATCTCCAACTTCGTGCAACAGAGCACCGATTTGCTTCAGAGGCATGAGATTGATACAAAACATATCAATCTCAATGCCCATATCACAGTTTCTCGGAAGTCACTATCCTCATCAACTTCTACTGAGGAGTCTACCTAAGGATCCATGTGCTTCTTGATACTTCAAGTTACGGTAGTTTTTTGCAACAGGAGATTGCTGAGGGAAGAGCACTCATAGAGAACCTCACTCTAGCTGATAGTCAATATGGCGGGGAGTATGACCGAGCTGTATGTGGTACTTCTGAATCCGTTACATCCGCGCGCAAGGAGTTGAAACAACTACACGAGAAGTTGGAAAAAAGTAAATCTCATAGAAGAGGAGCTGATATAAGAAGTAAAGGATGAACAAGTTAAAGAATTTGCTTTGCCCAAAATTAAGGAGGATCAAAATTGTGGGTGACTACAAACAAAACCCAAACTTGAGTTATAGAAGCACAAATGTAGAAAACCCACAAGATCAAGTTTATCCACCAAAGCAAAAGGGCATGGATTCCAAAGGAGCAATGGAAACAAAGTCTCAAACCAGTACTGGCTGCAACACAACCACAGTCCACACAAGAAGGTTCACCGGACGTGATGAATAGGCTTCAACAAATACTCCAATGCCAAACTGCTTATCAAACGGAAATCACTAAGAAGTTCGGAGAGGTACATAGCTGCATTGACACTACTTACAATGATCTCAACTGCAAATTTGAGACTCTCAATGCGAGATTAAAATATGTAGAAAGTAATCAAGCCTCGTCATCAACAAAAACCATCGGACAACTTCCCGGGAAAGCCGTCCAAAACCCTAAGGAATACACGGCCCAATCTATCACTCTTCGTACCGCTAAAGTGCTTCCACCAGTTGTTAAACCAAAGGAACATGCTGAGGACATTGTTATTCAAGAAGGGGGGGGGCAGAACAAATCAAGGATAAAGCTGGTCATGAACAACTCGGGGATACACCTCACAGGCCAGAGCCGCGAGGAAAAATTGATGAGAGTCTGATTACTAAAAAAACTGCCAATTCCATACAACTCAGGGAGATCCCTCACTCGTCTATGCAGCGAGGAGAAGAATCAGACGGTCCCAAGCAGAACACAACTGAAGGAGAGGCACCTATGGTAGCTACCAAAGCTAAGGCACCTTTCCCCTCAAGATTGAAGAAGAATCAAGCTGAGAAGCAAATGGTCCTCTTCGACAAACAAATGAGCAATATTGAGCTGAAAATACCCATTTTGGATGCTTTTGCTTTAATTCCTCAATACAAAAAGTTTTTGAAGGACACTCTTAAGGAAAGGGAGGAAGAATGCATGACTATTGAGACTCTAACGTCTGGATCAATATTGGTACCAATTTTGCCACACCAAAGGAAAAGACTCATTTTGGAAAAGTTGGATGACCCGGAGAGTTTTATACTTCCATGTGTTGTGGGCCATTTGACGTTGATAAACTGTCTGTGTGATCTTGGGGCATCTACCAGTCTCATTCCACTGATCACTGCTCAGAATTTGGGGTACTCTAAGTTCAAGGAGTACAAGATATTGCTGGTCCTCGCGGACAGAACCACCAGGAGGCCAAGGGAACTACTCGAGGATGTACCTATGAGTGTTGGCAACGTTCTAGTCCTGATAGATTTTGTGATTTTGGAGATGGATGAAGAGCCTACGGATCCAGTACTATTACGTACACCATTCTTGGCATCAATTGGAGCATTAATTGATGTAAGAAACAGGACCACAGAGTTGAAGGTTGGAGATGGTATTGGAATGGTGTTCGACCTTAAAGAAGGAAGAAAGAAACCCACTATAGACGGACAATGTTTTGAGATCAAAGGAACCATCAGAGGAATGGCTGAGGAAGTAACCGAGGGAGCTCTGGTTTCCCTCACAAACCCATACTAGAGAGAGTATGTAGAGTCAAGCTTGTGTCTCTAAATAAGCCCACTTGGGAGGGAATCCCATGTTTATCCTTTACTCTTGGAACTAGTTTTAATTTTTTTTAAAAGTTGTTTTAGCTTTCTCTTGTTTTGAGAACACTTTTCTTTCTATCTTTGTTATTATGAGTATTTGGTATGTCAATCTGTGTCTCAAGTACAAAGGGACCAAGAACATCATCTTGGCAGAGTTCTTGGCAAATTGGAGGAAGTAATACCCCAAATAAGTCAAGACTGAGCATGCCTCACATATGATCCTCGAAGGCAGAATGGATGAGGAATGAGATGAATTTGGCGAGGAACCAGAATGCCTCAGGGCGCGAGGACAAGGAAGGTGTGCGAGTAGTGTTCACATTGTCTTGAACACCACTCGTGGATCTACTTGCACACCTTAGTATCCTTATATATAGAGTTCTATGCAATTAAATCTTATTGCGTTTAAAATACTCTTATTATTAAGTGAATTCTTGAATTCGAGCTTAATCATATAAGTGCCTCACACTAAGCTGATCTTGATAATATGGCTAATTGTTCATGGTTTTAAATATTGCCCCAAACAGGGAACCAATCAAGACTCAGAATAGTCAATGGGCAGAACAACAAAAGCAGTTCAAGCTTGGTTTTTCTGAATGCATGTTCAAGCCTCGGTTATGACTGCGAGGAGAAGAAGCGAGCTATTAGGCTTTCAGGTACATAGGAATAGAGAGTTGTCCTAAATCCAGCTCACCAAGTAGGGCCCACTAGCTAACAACATTAGCTAAAATCAAGGAGCGATCAAACCAAGGTCAGACTAATCCAACGATTGAGATTGCATAAGATTTCAAAATTTGAAATCAACAGCTGGGATAGAGTCAGCCCGCGAGGACAAACCGCAAGGTAGCATGGGAAACCGAGATTGTCTCATACTTCCTTATTTCTCTCTGGAAAGCCTTACAAAGATCAACTATATATTGAGCTCCTCTCACCTCAATTCCCTAATTCACTCTCAACCTAGCTACACAAAAAAACACTCTCTTCTTTTGCGCCGAAGAATTGATTGGAAAAAGGAAGAAGATTTCTAGTTCGAGGATCTATAGCGAGTTCAAGCTCTCCGAGTTAGAAGCCTTCCTCTCACAAACATCAAACATGTCTTCAAAGGATAAGAGAAAGAGCAAGAAAATCCGCAGCAAGTTCATGCAAGACGCATGGAGAGTTGGGCGGAAAGAGATGGAGGTGGGATTGGAGGATTTACCGCTGATTTGCATGGAGAGAAGCCGCAAACCCAGAACTCGCCGTTTTATTGTCCAATCGGACAGCAAAGACGATGTGGTCGTTCAAACAAGGAAAGAAGTTCCGGTCAAGAAGACGGCAAGGAAGTCAGTGGGTGAGCTGATGGGCTGACGATTTGTGCATACTCAACACGGTGAAGGAAACTCTACACAAGAGAAAAGAAAAGGGAAGTAGATTGCCTCGCCATCTATAAGCAAGGATAGTGATTCCAGCAGCAAGTACGGTCAGGCCTCGCCTATGGATGTCAAGTCCGAGTGCGAGGACAAGAGGACAACCAGATCAGCAGCTGGGAAGAGAGGAAAGACAACCAAGTACCGAGACGATACTGAGGAGTTAAAACGGAGCAGATACTCGGAGAAGGAGGCGAGGATGGCCTACAAGGAGAGACAAACAGAGAAGAAGGGGAAAGCCGCAAGAAAAGCCAACAACTCCGACCAAGCATACAAAGCTCTCAGCATGATGGGTATTAAAGGGACCTATTTTCCGAACATCGGGACAATGAATAGAATGAATATCACCGAGGATGTGGACATGATCTTCAGCTCGTTGGGGATTAAAGTTTCAATGTACAACATGGCGAGTTCCTACATCGAGGAGACTTTGAAATTTCTAGCAACCGTGGACCTTCGGGTATACTTAAAGAAAGTACTCGAATTGATGGAGAAGAATGGAGCCGGATACATAACGTTCATGGTGGATGACAAGCTATACACCATGATATTCAAGCAAATGGATAGGATTTTTGGCTTCCCATCCGGAGACTCGGTGTACTCGGAAATAAGTGACGAGGAGACCGACGAGATGTGGAATATGCTGACAGGTTGTGGGGTGTACGACTCATCAAGGAGTAAGGGGAATTGGATCAGGAACCCTGCTATCAACTAGGCAAGGAGGGCCATCGCCAATGTACATTTCGCTAGACCCTCCACCTCGCCGATCAACCTCAGAGAAATGCAAATGATGGTCATGGCGATCAAGAAAATAGTAGGAACTACTCCAAGCGGCATGCAAATCGAAGGAGATGATGGGAATTCTGGTATGTCATTTGTCTTGGCCAAGCAACTTCTAACTTACCGCAATCAGGCGATGACACAAGTGAGAAGAGGAACCGGCAAAGCAAAACATATTTAGATTGGTGGTGTGGTTGCCCAAATTTTGGAAGCATGCGGAGTACCCTTGAACACGGAAAATGAGAATTGGGTTGAACCTCAATTTATGGATCTAAAGTACCTTCAAGGAGCAGACCTTTTTGCGAAGGCGAGTTTGAAGGCCGAGCCATGTACATGTTTGACCACCCAGAGAAAAGGTATGGTAGAATTGCTCTCGCTTGCCCTGAATATATCTCACTCAAGGCCAGAGAGAATGCAACTTTCATTCCACCCCTCTCATCTCTCCTCGGTGAAGACCCGTGAGGACACCAACCCCAGAAAGCCGGAGAGGAAGTAAATGAAGAAGATGTTGATCCGGAATCCTACCTTTTCAAAGAGTTCACTGAGAAGAATCAAGGTACTGCAACCAAGGAAGCCCACAAGCGCATCAGAAAGATCTACAAATTGGGAAAATGGTTGCTAAAGAAGGTGAAGAGCTTTTCGAAAGAAAAGGAGGAGTGGCACAGTGAGCAAAAAGAACTATGGAAGGTGATCGATGGGATGCAATCATTAGTTAGAGGAATGGCACCTCAGCCTCGCACACATGACTTGCCGCCACAAGCGAGGAGGCACTCAACATACGCGGGTACCAGCTCTTGCAAAGTGCACCAAGAGCAACCGCAACGCTAATCACTGGACATCACACAGATGTACAAGAGGATAGGAAAGAAGAGCCACAGACATCGGGCATAACAAGGACAGACATCCCAACCGGATCCCTCGCATGCGTCCCTCGCCGATCATGACCGCGAGGACCACTCTAATAGACCGCAGCATGTCGCACTATGCAAAGGATTAGCTCCACGAGGGTATCCAAACCCTCACAGTTACACACTTGAGGACATGAATGCCTCAACTGCTCACCTTTTCGACTTTTAGGTACCATACTCCAAAACCTTTGTACATACATTTTTATCTTCTTTGTTTTCATCTTTTGTTTGTCTAGAAAACTCTCTTTGACTTTTATGCACACAAGGGACTGTGTGATTTAAGTCTGGGGGAGGGGTCTAGAGTACTCTCACATTGTTTCTTGTGTTCTTATTTTCTGTTTTCCATACATTTACTTAGGTTGTAAAAATCCATTTAGATTTTTCTTTGTTGTATTTGGTTGTTGCATTTCATAGCATCTAAGGCATAGAAAAAACCAAAATTTTTTAAAATTTTGAAAATTAAATCCAAAAAAATAGGGTGATCATATAATTGCATCCATTTAGCTTTGTCTTAGGTTACATTCATATAGAAATTATGCATTTGAATTTGTTATGTGGGAATAATCTTGATGATGGGCAAACCTTGTTAAGTTAGCTAGTAACCATTGTGAATGCTCTTGATTGGTAAATGGCCGTTTTGGAAAGTTTTTTGGCGGATCATTCACCTTAGTAAACTTTGCTTGTGTTGTGTCTTGAAAAGGCCTTGTTTGTTTTCTTCTAAAACTGAATTTGAAACGCCGATTTAGGGCCTAGAGATGCATTGAAAGTTTTCCTTCTTTTAGTTTAGCATGGTAAATAATTAATGGTAACTATTCCTAAAAATACAACTCATCCGATGATGTCCAAGGTGAGCGGGAATTGTGCATAAACATACGATCTTGTGTTTCATTGAAAAAGCAAAGATTAGAACATAAAGCAACCATTTCATTGGTGTGAATCCTTTAAAAAAGGAAGTGAAGCAGGCCCATGAACGGTTGTGGATTCAAAGACCATGAGTTTGTGCCTAAAGAATGAAAAAAAGAAAAAAAAAGAAAAAAAATGATTGCGCGTAAATGAATCTAAACCATGCTAAGTTGAGGAAGTTGAATCACATGTTCTTTGATCTCTAGTCCTTTTAGAGGACCGCATCTAGAAGAAATAAGGAATTAGACTTGGACCTTTACAGACCGGCTTAGGTATTAGGAATCTATAGGCTGGATGCTACTATTGAGAATGATTACATTGCGGCTTCCAAAATTATATAGCTCACATGTGGATTACGGCCCTAGCTTACACAAGTTACTCATTGGATATAATGTTCCCACTTTGTGTGCAGTTTTTCCATCTTAGGTCATTGCACTTGCTTGAGGCCAAGCAAGATCTAAATTTGGGGGAGCTGATGTGTGTCATTTTTGATGGTTTTAGAGTCTTATTTTAGTTCACTTTGCATTCATCTAGCTAGACTTTCCTTGCATTTAGATCCGTTTAGGCATATTTTGCATTCTTTGCATTTGTATTTGGAGTTTTGGAGTTCATCTAGGTAAAAGGAGCAGAAAAGGAGCAGAACTGGAGCCAATGAGAATTAAAGCACCTGCTGGAATGTCTAAATCAAGAATGATCGTGCACCCTCGGATCGCTACCTCGAAGCTTGTATGCGAGGAATACCAAGAACACTTGACAAAGGCCACCTCGGGGACTTACCTCTTCACGTCAAAGGTCATACTCGGAGCCACAAGTAAGACAAGAACCACGAGGACAGAGAAATGAAGCGCTTCTCTATGCCCAAGCTCGTGCAAGGTCTGCGAGGGAAGCTTCACTGACCACCTGGTTGACCGACTTAGGTCGGTTTGAGCATTAGAGTTATGAGAATGATCCTATAAATACCCGTCTAATGACCCTCTTATCAATATATGATGTTTTAGCCGAAAAATACTCTTTCTTTTAGCCATTTTTGTTTAAGCTTGTTTTAAGGTTGATACTCTTTAATGTTTATGAATGGAAGGATTTAGTGATTGCTTGTTATCTTCATCTTTTCTTCTTGCATTTTTAGCTTCTTTATTTTAATCATGCCATTGGAATCTACCCCATTCCTCACCCCTCTGAAAATGAGGATCGAGTAGATCCCTTTGGATCTCGAGGATGGAGAGATCGGAGGTGAAGTCATTGATTCTCTCGCCTAGCGAACCGATCAATAACACCGATCTCTTCTAGTAAGGCCAAGCTTAATGCTAATCTCTTCTTGATCAGCTGAGATTCGATTTGGGTCATGACCGAAGGCTAACACTTACGGAAATGAAGGCCTCGATCCTTACTAGCGATGGCTTGATCCGCTGAAGAGAGATCTAGTATGTGGATCAGTCATTAGACGATTTGGACCGAGTTTTATGTGTCCGGTTTGACGAGATCACAGAAAGAGTCGGAATGGATCAGCCGATTTGGATCGAGATGCTCTTTGCGAGAGTGGGCCGATCTAACCAATATTCTGGTCTAGAGATCACTCAAAGAAATACGGCGAGTGGGATCGGCGAGTTTACCGCTGATCAACCTCCCAATCCTCTTGATCCTTCTTTCTAGAGTTGCTTAAACCCTTATTTTTATTTTGCACTCTTTTTTTGCATCATTTTCTCTGTTTTGTTATTTGAAGTTCTGTTTTATTTTTGTCTTTAGCCTATTTTGTCATTTGTACTAGTTTGGTAGTTTAGTATTTTTAGGATCTATCATTGTGACAGGATGTTTAGACTAACTTGAACTAGGATTTGGTATTAGATAGATTGCTAGTAAGCATTTCCGAATATTGGTTCAGCAAACCCCCTTTACTTCCCACCATAATCTATGATTGGATAGAAGAACCGCAAAAACTCTTTTATTAGTGGTAAGACACATGTCGCTAGAACTTCATCTATACTTTCTAACCATCGAGACATATGTAGGACCATAAATATCATCTGACTATACGCGAAAGTCCATTTATCAAGATGATAATATATTGAGACTAGGATATCTGTCACTATGGAAAACCAATTCCCAATCGTCTTTTATGACAGTTTTAAGAGTACGGAAAAACCAGTTCCAACTCAAATCTTTCTCACCGTCAACAACACCAAAGGCAATTGGGTAATGATGTCGATTAAGATCCTGAGTAGTGGTAATAATAAGAACACCTTATATACTATTTGAAGAAAGTTGTATACACACTAATCATTTTCCTCATGTTCTTAAACCCCTCAAGATAAGCTCCCAATGCAATGAATAATACTTGAAGCGTTTCTCTTCATTCAAAACCAAGGTTGTTACAATGTTAGTATTTGCTTTCTCCAAAATATACAAATACAAAGGAATTAGTTTGTAACTCTCTTCCAGACAGCCACGCCCAACATCAGCAGCTTTGTTTTTCCCTCTCGGAGCACTGCTATAGGATACTTTTAGTCCCACCTTTACTTTCACCAAACCAATAAGAGAGTTAGCAAGAGGTGTGTTCAGTTGACCAGGGTAATCCTCTCTTACAACAGATGAAATTACATTCGAAACTCTTCTCCTTCTAACATATGATGTACTAGCTGAAACCCGAGAGCAAGAATGAATTTTCTACCAGTACTTCTTTTTGGCCGTGACACTCGTAAGTACCACTTACAACCTTTTTGACGATATCTTACAATGTATCTCTAAGAATCTGAGTTCGACACAGCGTACTCAAAACATCTGTGAAGTGAAGCTCTTAGCACTACTTCTTTAACTTGATCTTTACACACGAATTCTTGATGTAGTCCAAGCCCCATGCCTTCTTCCACTCTTCTACAAATTGAGTATCTTCCTCTTGTCTATCACAGGGATCACAACCATCACCGTCATCAAAAATATTACCATCACCTTCCACAAGCTCATTCAATGTCATTTCCTCACTAGCAATATTCATACACTCTTCAACATCATCATTCCGATCATCCCTACCTTCCCTTCCCTCCCTTTCTTCATCATGAATAATAATTGCATTATTCTCTGTGGCAATAACCCCCTCACCATTATAGTTAATTCCAACCAACCTACTCGGCACTTCACTTAAATCCTCCTCAACGACAATCTTATGTACTTACACATGCAAAACACTACTTAAGTGACCCACATCCATTCTACATAAAAATATCTCCACATCCTCATCATCATAGATATACAATTTCCTTTTCACACCAACTACCAATGAAATGTAATTTAATTTGATCTTCGTGCCTATACCCATACCAAGCTTCTCCCGAATCCTTTCTTCTAAGGCCAAGATGGTGATATCCTCAATACTTGATGTTTTAAACGTTACTCCATAGTTAGTAGCATCCTTCGTATTCTACCTAAACCCTTCTTTAGTTTCAACATAATAACCGCCGTAGTCAAAATGAACACTCGTTATTATCATTGAATCTGCAACAAGAAAATTTATTTTAACCAATTATACTGATTTACGAGTCAAACAAGTTCACCAATACAAATTATATACTCTACAAAGCTCTAAGCCAAATAAACCTCACTCACGTAAGCTTTCATTTCATCTAACAAGCTCAATACGTCAATGAAATATCAAAGATCTCTACTATAAAATCCTCACGTAACAAAATCTCATTCTCACATAAAACTATCTACTTCCTCACGTAATCAAGAACTGACAAGTCTACTATACTCTATACTAAGTCATTCTCATCTCTTTCACTTTGAATGTCCTTTCTCTTGCTCTTCACTTGCCCTTTTTCTTGCTCTTCACAATGATGCTTAACGATGGAATAGTGAGTTATCTATAGTGAGTTATGCTGCAAATCCAACTGACCAAGCCACCAAAACCTTGCCGGAATCTCCATTGGAATCTTCATCTCGTCCACGCTAGTTCAAATGGATCATATATCGAATTGGTGATGAAGAATAATGATCTCCGTAGCAATAAAATTTACTTTTGGTAGGTTTAGTTCATTGAATTCATCTGTATGTGTGGTTGGTACGAGGAAGGAGGAGGAAGCGACCGTATAATTTCTTTTCTATTTTTCTGTAATAAAAAATGCTTAGGTAGGCACATTTTCAGTTAAAAAAAGGTGAGTAAGAGGAGTAATAGAGAACCAATAGAAATATATTGGGTTTCTCCTCTTTCTAGGAGTATTGATGATTTTCGTCCCTGAAATAAACTTCAATTAATTAAAAAAATTAATTATTTGAAATAACTTCTTTAAATTTTTAAATTATAAAAATAGTGTATTTTCCCCACTTTGTATGAAATGCATATTTTTGATAAAAAAGGGTATTTTGTACTTGGTTCAGAGAAGATCAATACCAACTAAAACTACATAATTACTGGCCACAGAGGACAAATACCAACCAAACTACGCAATTACTGTCCACAGAGGACAACTTCATCATACTTGTCCACCGTAGATAATATAATTTCCACCGTAGATAATATAATTTCCACCATGGACAATATAGCATACTTACATCCACTGTGGACAACATATGTTACATGATACCCCATTGCAAACTACCCCTTTTAATCAAAAAGGTACATTTTTTGTAAAGTGAAAAAAGCCTATTTTTTGTAATTTCAAACTTAAAAAGGCTATTCTATTAATATCCTCTAATTAAAAACCGGGGTCATCAAATTCACATGATACTAAACTGTTTTACATCATTTTCACATGATACTAAACCATGTTTTGCTAAAGCATCAGCTTTGAAATTGAGATTACGATTAACATAAAGAAAAGAAAAGATAGAGCATCCAAACATTCTATCAAGGAGATTATGTCTTAAAGAATCCCATAAATCTCTGAAATTGAGGAGCTGTTGTCGATGGTTCTGACTAGTTGAGAAGAATTCAATCTGATTTCAAGGCTTCAAATCCCCAATTCGATATCTTTTTTGATTGCAGTCCGCATAGCAATCGATTCAGCTACCAATGGCGACTTGATGGGAGATGTTGAACTTGAGAAACTTTGTAGCTCACGCCCTGATTCAACTTCAAAATAGAATCCAATTCTAGTGTTTTTCTTGTCTTTTGTCCAAGCTGCATCACTGAAGCAGACGATTTGCTTGCTCTGATTTCCTCTTCTTTATTGAATACGTACTTCCTACATAGCTACAGATCTCATTTTTTCCTCAATTTAGGCTTCTGAAAATTCTCATTCTTTGGTATCTGAGATGGCTTCAGTGATTATATCATAAAGTAAGATTATTCTTTTGTTGAATAACAGGTTATCCTAGCTTTTCGTAGGTGCCAAAATATCCACGCACTGAGGATCTTTCTCTGATGCCGATGGATGGGAGAGGAAGGCTTGTCAAGGATCGTCTCCAGACCAAAGTTACATCTGAGAAAAGGTTCGAATTGAGGTCATGGTGCAAAGGAGTTTAAGTTCAATTAAAAAGAATCAATTCAAATTTTTTTCTAGATAAAACACATGCATATAAATTTCTGGTGAACGATCCACCTATCAGCTTTCTAAAGGGAATTTTTTGCTTGAAATAGCTCACTATGGTCACTAGCTGTCAACCTAATGAGATTGCTCACTAGAAGTAAAATAATTTCCAAAAACAGATGCTAATGATGCAAACCTCCTAAATGTACTCTAGACTCACATCTTAAAGAAGATGTGAAATGCAGCTATATGCGAAAATGAAAATTTTTTCATGTCAAATACAATACCAAATATGTACATGCAAGACCCAAAGAAAGGGAAAACAAAATAGCTAAAATCAAAGTTAATTATCTGTCCTCTCCCTTGGACTTACTTTTCACCGTCCGGTGAGTATGTTAATCTAAGAAAGAGAAATCGACAAAACAAATAAAAAAAAGAAAATTTAAAAGCTATAAAATATTTACAAAGAAGTAATTTTGGTACCTTCAAATGGAGTGAAGTCTCTTTGATATGAAGTTGGAGCATTGTAGTTTTGGCGGCACTAGATAGTTGGTTATGGGTCATTGGCGGTATTGTCCTATAAGGTACCAAAAATTACATAAGTAAAGCCAAAGACGAGAGAGGAAAATCCCAAAGTATCACATGCATTTTCTAAAACTTAATTCGCTCTCTAAGTAACCATTAAAGAAATGAAGCACAATAGCAATTCCCAAGAACTCATGATTCACAAGACCTCAAGATTTTTCTAAGTGTCAAACAATATTAAACACAAATCATGAAATGCTCAAGTGAATATGTTAAAACCGCACATGACTATCAACGTTTAGGATCAAATCATTGGTAGGACCACCAAAGGAAATATTAAACCATATCAAAGCACAACTTCTCAAACATTATACACAAATTCGTTACTATTCATCAATAAGCCCAATATTCACCATCAATCTTGAAAAATTGTTAACTAATCAAGTTGGCCAACAAAATCCACCACAAAGCAAGCCAAATCACCAAACAAATCACCCAAATCCAAGCTCAAGAGAAAATATCCAATTTGAGCTCAAGCTTCCATGAAATGGGTTTGTAAGAACACATACCTTGGCTTGTTGATGAAATAAGCTAAGTAGTGGATGAACTTTGATAAGCTCATAACAAAATTAACAAAGATTAGAAGAGAAAATGATCTATTTCAAAGTAGAGAAGAAAAGGTTTGAAAGGAAATGAAGTGAGTGAGTGTGAGGAGTGTGATTTTCATTAAAGTTCATAAGGAACAAGAAAATAGTCTTTTGGTTTAGCTAAGCCAGGGTAAACCGGGGTGGAAAGTCACTTAAATCGAACCAAAATGAGACACTTTCCTGGGAAGGGTGATCGGCTTATTAGGGTGTGGCATCGGCCAAGACCTATCTTGCGTCGGCCGAAGTGCTTTGCATCGGATTGTGGTACGTGGATCAGTTGATCCTACCCAAGCATCGGCCGTTCCGCTGCTTGGTTCGACCATTCTTAAGCATCTCGATTGGTTGTTCTGGGAGTGGTATTGATTGATCCATGTGTTAGTCTGGCCGATCATGCTTCCCTTCATTCTTATTTTTTCTTGACTTAATGCTCTCACAAGCTATGATCATAGTTCCTTCCTTTGGATCAAAACCTCTTCAATTATGCTCAATTCCTCTGACCTAAGTTCACCAAGCACACATCAAAGTAAAGCAAACAAAGAGAATTATATATATATATATATAAAGGATACCAATTGGACTTCCTTCCAAGTGAGTTTGATTTAATTCACTAGCTTGACTCTCATTTCACTTTTCATGAGAAGAGAGTGG
This sequence comes from Lepidium aucheri, assembly GCA_900406435.1. Taxonomy (NCBI): domain Eukaryota; kingdom Viridiplantae; phylum Streptophyta; class Magnoliopsida; order Brassicales; family Brassicaceae; genus Lepidium; species Lepidium aucheri. Next base: position 12,435 of record OVBA01003106.1, on the reverse strand, counting down.
CATGAGCTTGGAGATTCCTCTTTATCCCCTTCCTTGTAGGCTTTTTTCAAGAAGATTATCTTGTTTCTCTATAAGTTTTTCAACCTTGGACTCGTGCTTGAATATGTGTTGGGCATGCATTTGTTCAGAGCTCACTCTCAAAGATTGAGTTTTTCTTGTTGTTTACCATGCATGCAACAACCAGAATCTTCACAAGAATCTTCATACATAGTCACAAGATTCTCATCAACCTCACAACCAAGAAGAGGTTCAAGTTCTTGCACTATTTCTTCTAATTCTTGTATGAATTCATCCATCAAGTGGATAACTAGTCCTTGTGGTAATTGCTTAAAATCCTCTTTTGTTTCCTTGATCTTACTGAGTAGGAAATCATCGATTGTGTTTTTACCAATACCAACTTTGTCGGGTTCTTTACTAGTTCCTCAACTTGTCTCCATATCCACTAGCTGCGTTTTGCCTTTCTTTTCTTTTTGAGAGCCTAATATCTTCTCAACATCATCCCAAGTCAAGTATCTATGCTTGTTCGTTTCAATGGCACAAAGCAAAGTGGAACTACCCAGATTTTTGAGCTTTGTTGGCGTGGATGGAGTGGTTGAGAACTTCTCTTGTAATTCCAAAGAAAGCTGAAAATCTTGTTATACTTCATCAATTTGAGAAGCTCTTCCTCTTCACAGGTAGAGAAAGAACAATCATCTCCATGCCCCAAGATTGACAATCACCGTATCCATATTGTTTTCATGTGGAAGTCCTTCTTGATAAGGGGATAATTTTTCAAAATCATGATGACTAGTGGGATCCCAAGCATCCCTCTCTCGAAACCTTCCACATAAGTCTTCATCATGGAGGCTTAATATGAAGCCATTCTTTCTCTTTTGTGATTGTACATTGAAAAAGAATAAACACTTGAAAAAAGTTAGTAACAAATAATATAAAAACTAGTCAAAATTAAAATCCAAATCCTTAGGGCTTATTACATTGATTCCCCGAAAACAGCACCAATTTGATGTTTGCTTTTTACGTCTATCAAATCATTACAACAAATGCAAACAATCGGGTACTTGTAGCACTTAAGGTTCAAATCGACAGAAAATTTAGAATCAGCACAATAGGATTACAAGAATTCAAAAATTAAGTTAGAGCAATCGATAAGAGGAGATTAAAACTAAAACTAAACTCAAACAAACAAATATCAACCAACCTTAACAAGGACAAAGCAAAAACTAGCTATAGGTCTTAAGCAAGACAATTGATCAAAAGAAAATGATAATCAAATTAGTGATGCTAAAGACTTATCGAGGACCATCCTAGGGCATGAGACTATTCTAATCTAGCTCAATCCACTCTCGTGGCATTGAACCCTTTTCTAGCCTATCAATGAAGCTAAACTCTCATTTTCTCACCCAAAACCTACCAAGAATTACTAATCAATCTCACAAAGACCATTCTCCACCCTAGCATCATCTCTCGCTGGTTTAGGAAGGAAAAACTCACAAAAGAGTCTTTCCAGAATTTCATCGAACATCTCGCAAGCGATAAACTTCCTAGCTTATAAAAAATAAACAATGAACTCAGATGATTGAACACGTAAAATATTTTATACCTTTTATGTAGCATCCAAATGGAATATGAGAAGATGCCCAACTTTGCTGTTCCCTTGTATGTAAAGTGATTTTCTTTCATAAATTTGTGGCAAGTCCAATCTAGATTTCATATTGTCTTTCGTTTTTCCTTGCACATTAAGAATAATGTTAATTGAATTTTCAAAATTATTCTTCTTAATGTGCATGACATCAAGAGAGTGACGAAGTTGGTGGCTTTTCCAATGCCGTAAGTCCAAAAATATACTCTTCTTGTGCCATTTGTGATACTTCCCAACACCGTCAGTAAATTCATCCTATATGAAACATCAAATACTTCGACACCACAATGGCTAAAATGATTCAACTCATAAATCAGTGGCTATTAACATATATCAAGTGATCTTTGTGGATGATCTGGTCTTGGAACAAGGACTGTCAAGTATAAGATCTCTTACTTCATACACAACAATGGTGTTAAATTGTACAGTGTAACAATCAATGGCCAAACATAATATTGTCTCCCATGTTTCCCGAATGAAATAAACCCATCTGTACATAACCCAAAATAGACATTCCTACTTTCAGCTGCAAAATCTGGACAAACAAACTAAAATTTTTTCCATACCTTAGCTTTTGAAGGGTATGCAATCTCCCCATCTAAATTACCATGCCATCTTATTTCAGCTGTTGTACACTCTGAATGATATAACCTCTTAAACCTATCTGCCATAGGCAAATACTACATATGCTTATATGGAATCCTATATCTGCCATCCATTTTATGGAACCAAGGTTTATGCTAAAAAAGATATTGCAGCGCATCTGAATCCACTCTCCAGTAGATCATGCAATTATGGATACATACATCAATCATCTCATATGATAATTCAAGTCTAACTACCAATTTCTGAAACTTCGTGTAAGAACCCGAGGCAATATTATCTTTGGGAAGACTCCTACAAACCAAATTAGCAATCACATCAACACCTTTCTCTGCTAAATTGTAATATGTCTTGATATTTATCAAGTCAATTGCAGTCGATAACAAATCATCACATCCACTATAAAAGGCTGCTTTGCTGCATCTAACATATCATAATATCTTTGTGCTTCAAGATTAGGTTCTTCCCCTCTATTTATTCCCTCCTCAAAGGCTGGAATATTCTCTATAAATGCAGTGCCTACATTGTTTTTGACCTCCACAGTGGATCGACACCTAAACCACCTTCATTACGTTCACTAGTACTACCAATATTAAACATAGATTCAACTTCCATCTGAATAGTCGATTCCATATATTTTTTAGTACTAGCAAAGTTAGCCAGTGATGCATCCTCTCCATGCGAGTACCATATACCCAGAATAAATCCTCTACTATAAAGATGAAGCCAGACTTGTTTCACAGAAATAAATCTCATATTCCAACATTTGGGACATGGGTAATAAATCTTGCCTGTCTTACTAGTAATGATTTGATTTACACCAAACTCATTCATTTCTTCATACCATTCGCATAGTCCGCAGTGAGTACCCACATATGTGAATCAATTTTTACTTGATCCATCCATGACCAAAAATATATGTTACATTTTGATTTTTTTGGGGTTTTAGGTAAAGATGGGGGAGGAGAAATGACTGGGTCATTGCTTTATAATCGCATTTCTGACTGAATCTGACGGGTATTGACGGTAGTACCAACTTTCAGTTACAAAAGTAAACAAAATATGAAGCACATTGTATTTTGTTTTACCATTTTGGTAAAATGGTCGGAAACGATCAGAATTTTCGAACACCTTTTATTCCGACAGATATGGTCGGATGTTTTTGACTATTTCTGACCGTAACTTCAAGTTTTTTCTCTTATCAATGACGATCAGTTACGATCGGAAATTTCAGACCAAAATAATCTAGTCGGAATCTGGGCACTATTCTTGTGGTGGAAAAACATGTTAAACCAAAGATCAGAGACTTAATTCAAGAATCAATTTAGCGCATTGAGAACTTCAAAAGCAAAAATTAAAACTAACATTCAAGTGTACAACTACTTAGTTAACTTATCCACTCGAGACCACCTCTACAATGATGAATTTGAGCTTATCAAGTGTCAAAAATAACTCGAGCTTCCCAACGAATAACCATATGACTGCACTTGTTGGTCTTAGAGCACATGCTAGGGTTGCTATGACCAAACCCTAATTCCATTTTAAACAGAAGAAGATGAACCGTTTTTCCATTTGACAAAAGAGATACTAAGAAGTTAAGGATGCTATCCGGAATAATACAAATAAGAAAATAAAGAGGAATAGACTTAGTATGCTGCATAGAAAGGATACAGAGCAACTTACAACATTTTCTCCATATAAAGCTTCCGAGATTCTATACAAATAGAGATCACAAATAGATGAGAATGTGGATTGCATGAGACGTAGAACTTTTCTCTGCGAAAAAAGGAAAAAAATTGGAACACAAAAATCATTCTCTGAACCTCTTTAAACACGGTTAGAGGAGTGAAAAGAGAATTTAAAGGTAGAGTCAGTCACAGCCGAAATACTAAACTTTAAGTAATCAAAACTTGTTAGAATACTATTTGGCTAAAGAATTTGGAAAAATGAATGTTCAAAATCAATATACTAACTCATATACAAATTCTTGTTAGACCAAAAAAGATTGCATCGTTGATGATGTACCTCATTTTTATTGGTTTTTGACTCATATTTCTGTTTTTGACTTATATTTCTGCTTTTTTCGAGTCTTTGTTTGTGTTATAGAATCTCTTTAGATGCAAAATAGGTTAAAATGGGATTAAACACTCAAGGAAAGGATTAGAGAAAAATGGAGCAATTATTGTGTTTTCAGCACACCAAGATAGATCAATTCCCACCTAGATTGATCGATCCCTTACAGCACTAAAATCTGCACACGAGTTCATGATCGACCAGCTCCCGCTTGATCAATCGATCTTCTCGCTACTAGAATATGCACCCGATTTGAGGATAAACCATGCACTTCAGGATTGACCGTTCCAGCTCTCGAAAAGTGATATTTGCCCAATTTTAAGATCATCCAATTAGCAATGAGATCGATCATTCTATAGTGGATCGATTGATCTACATTTGGATTAATCGATCCACGGGCCTGTGCAGAAAACATGATTATTCTTTATTTTGTATAAAATGCATCTTTAACATCTATAATTAGGTTTTTAGTCATTTTAGAAGGGGAAATTTTTTCATGATTCTTTGCCAGATACTTTTACTTTTCTTGTATACTTTTGGAGAGAAAATATAACCCTCTACAACTTTGAAAAGGATTTATGATTCCTCTTTAGTTTTTATTGCAATTATATTATGATTTCTAAGCTATTTGCTTTGTTCGTTTCAATTATGTATGGATAGTTTCCCAATCATGTTTAGCATTTTCTAGAGATTTTAGGGAATCGATGGATTAGGGAAAAATTTGGTATAATCTTAATGTGTTCTCCATTTATGGTTGTTCATAATGCTTAGGTTAGAGTAGCTAACTTGCTTATGATCATTGGTTATTCAACTCAACAAAATTACTTGTTAGATGAGTGAAATAACATAGATGAGCAATTAGTCCTTAATCAACAAAATATGATGTTAAGACTAATTGTTGACTTATCGGACCTAATCGATAATGCATGTTTAGATCTCTAGGGCCAAACACCTGCTTAGGATTCTAGGTTGCTAGATATAGTAGTCGACACCATGACAGTGGGTTTGCAATAGAGTTATGTATGTGTCAGGAATTGGTCTTAAACTTGTCTTGATTAGTTCGATTTAGATCCCTGATTTCCTGATGAATTCCCTGAACTTGATGCTTTTATTATTGAATTTATATCGTTTTAATTGAATTGTTTAATTTGATTTTGATTCCAACCACCACCTTGATTTATCTTAGCTTTTATTTGGTTTATAAGATTGATAGTGTGATCACTTGGTTCTCGTGGATTCAATCGCTTCTATACTACTTTGTTTGTTGTGCACTTGCAGTAGATTATAGGGTTAAAACCTGAGTGTATCAAGTTTTTGGCGCCGTTTCAGGGGACTAATTATGTTGCCTTTCAATTTAAAATTGACATTTAGTCTAAGTCTTTGTTTTCTTACAGTTTATTTATTTTATTTTACATTTCTTGTTTCAGGGTGCAATGAGCAATTCAACTTTTACTAATCCTTTGAGTAATGATAGTGACCATCAGGGTCTGTATGAGAACGGCACGGTAAAGCAATTGAGGTGTGAGATAGAAGAGCAGAGGGGACGACAAAATGCTCAGACTCTACGTCGATCTATAGGAGATATCGACACACCTTACATATTTTATCAGAATCAATCAATGATTTGTCTACCTCCTCTACGAGGAATTAATTTTGAGTTTAATCCTCAAGTAATGGCATTGATTAGGCAGTACACATTCCACAGTCTTCCAGCTGAAAACCCTATGGATCACATTGAAAACTATGAGGAGATTTACAATATCACAGTGTTAGATGGAGTCCTAGAGGACTATGTTAAGTGAAAACAATTCCATTTATCAATGAAGAACAAGGGTCTGCGTTGGCTTAGATCTCTACCTGCAGGTTCGCTTACCACATGGGATGTAGTTAGGAATAACTTTTTGGACTATTTCTTCACCAAAGCAAAGACTACTCTGTTGAGGAACAAAATCGCCATTTTTCCGCAACAAGAGGACAAACCTTTTTGTGAGGCTTGGGAGAGATTTAGAAAGTATAGGAGATACTATCGGCATCATGGGTACACGGATGAGTAAATACTTACTATATTTTATGGAGGAGAACACTGGAAATATAAGAGGTCTTTGAATGCTGCTAGCAATGGTGACTTCATGACCAATACCAAGGAAGAAGTGTTATTTGTGATAGAGAACTTGGATGCAAGTTCGAGCCATCAATGCCCAGGATACAACCGATCTAGCCGTAAAAGCAACATTCAGTCTCAGAAGATAGACAAACTTACTACCAAGTTGGATATGTTCCTTAAAGCAAGTAGAGAAAACAAGATAGTTGTACATCAATGTGAACATCAAGCGAAGTTTCTTCCGGTCATTAGTTCACGCTCCACATAACCCGCCACCAAACCCGCCACCAAACCCTCCCGATAGCTCTCAAAATGAAATTAAAGCAATGTTGAATTAGCTTATTCAAGGACAAAATAAGACTACAAGCGATATCAATGCAAGGGTAGACGAGGTGTACAATAATCTAAAAAAAAAATATGAAAAAGTCTTTGCTCATGTAAAGAGGTTAGACCCCCAATTTTCTCAAACCGCTAAGAATCAGCATTAGTCTCTCTCGGAAACAAGATGGGAGGACCTCATTGAATGCAATGCTATCACACTTAGAAGTGGTCGAGAACTAGAATCTATTATAAAGAAACCTACCATATGCAACGTGAGTATAGACCTTGATGATGATGATGACGGGGTAAGCAAGAGTGTAGATGAGGCGATACCAAATTCAGCAGAAGAGACCACAATAGAGCCAGCTCAACATGTTTCGTTAGGGTCAAATCAGAAGCTACCAACAATAGTAGATAGAGTGCACACGCCTAAGCCTCCATATCCAGTCCCACCTAAGAAATCTCGAAAGGATTTAGAGGTTTCTAAGGGCAAAGAGATGCTCGTTGAGTTGTCTGTGAAACTACCTTTTGTTACCTTGTAGATGATTCCCTCATTGAAGAGTTATGTTAAGGGTTTGGTAACAAGAAATTTTACTCGGGAAGAAAAGGTTATAATGATCACTCAGGAGTGTAGTGCTCTATTATAGAACAAGATGCCTAAGAAAAAGGTAGATCTTGGGCGATTTGTACTGTCTATCCATATTGGATCATTGACATTCGCTCGGTCTATTTGTGACCTTGGTTCAAGCTTAAACCTGAAGCCATATTCACTTGCACAACGTTAGGGTACACTGAGTTCAAAAAGAAAAAAATTTCGTGGATATTTGCATACCGCTCAGTGAAGTTCCCTATTTGTTTCTTAGAAGACCTACACGTCAAGATAGGGAAGGCATTTGTACAAGCCAATTTTATTTTCTTGGAGCTCAATGACGAAGGAAGGGATCCCTTGATTTTGGGAAGACTATTCCTCAAAACTGTAGGAGCAGCTATCGATGTGAAAATTGACGAATTGACCTCCATCTAGGCAACATGGTTATGCAGTTTGAGATAGACAAGATGCTAAAGAAACCCATGTTGAATGGAATGATCTTTATGATACACGACTCAGAGGAGACTGCAGACGAAGTGACAGAGGAAATTATTTCAAACAACCCTTTAAACATTATTCTGACGAAGGCTGAGACAGAGTTTGGTTTCCTCAAGGATGAGGCAATAGGGTATGCTAAGATCCTGGATTCGTGCTAGAGAATAGAAAAGATGGTAGGTTATGTTTCCTTGGATGTGCCTCAATCATCACGTCCTCCAACATCATACAACCTATGAAGTGAGTTTACAGCTCCAAAATTCAAATTGAAAACACTCCCAGCTGGGTTAAGTTACGTGGTTCTTGGACCTAATTCGACCTATCTAGTTACCATCAATGCTAGTTTTAATAATTTTGAGATTGTTTTACTTCTGTGTAAACTTCACAAGTATTGTAGAGCATTAGGTTATTCGCTAGATGATATTACTGGAATCTCACCTAATCTTTGTATGCATATGGTACATCTCATTGATGAATCAAAAACCTTTATAGAGAACCGGAGATGACTGAACCCTAACCTTAAGGACATTGTTAAGAATAGATAATGAAAATGTTAGAAGCTGAAATCAAATTTCCTATTTATGATAGTAATTGGGTTAGTCATGTACATATGGTTCCCACGTATGGAGGTGTGACTGTAGTGAAGAACGATAAGGATGAGTTGATACCGACTAGAACTGTCACATAACATAGGATGTGTATTGATTACAGGAATTTGAACTCTTCCACTAGAAAGGATCAATTCCCTATGCCGTTTATTAATCAGATGCTTAACATATTGGCTAATCATTCTTACTACTATTTCTTAGATGGTTATTCAGTTTTCTTTTAGATTTCATGTAAAACCCCGCTCCCAGCATATTATTTAGTGCCAAAAATAATTCTTTATTTATTAAATTTGAAAATGGTCCCAAATCTGACATAAATTTATTTAATAAAATTTTCAAGATAAATGGAAATAACTTTAAAAGAAAATTTCATTGAAAGAAAATAATAAAACCAAAACAAATAACTTCAAATAACAGGGAGACTCGAACCTGCTACTCATGAACCTCAGTCTGATCTGAAAAAATGGAAAAAAGAGGGGTGACTATAATTACCCAGTGAGGAGATCACTTCTACCCACTAAGGCTTAAAGCTCTAGCCTAATTAAAGCAAATCTATCATAACCACAAGAAGCAAACATACACCATAGCAGATAACTCTAAATACAATGACTCAACCATCCTCTAGATGGTTTCAGAGTACTTAGTTGAGAGCTATGGCCATAGCACGATCCTCCCTAAATCTTCAACACTTTTTGCGCTGAAGCATTCCCGTCAGTCTATTTTAGACCATCTATCTCTTTTCCGTAAGAATAGCGGCCCATAGCCAAATATTTAGTCTGCATCACCACTATTTAAGAGGACAAACCTTTTTTGTGGCTTGGGAGAGATTTAGAAAGTATAGGAGAGACTGTCGGCATCATGGTTACACGGATGAGCAGATACTTACTATCTTTTATGGAGGAGTAGACTGGATATACAAGAGGTCTTTTAATGCTGCTAGTAATGTTGACTTCATGACCAATACCAAGGAAGAAGTGTTCTTCCTGATAGAGAACTTGGCTGCAAGTTTGAGCCATCAATGCCCTGAATACAACCGATCTAGCCGCAAAAGCAACATTCAGTCTCATAAGATAGACGAACTTACTACCAAGCTGGATATGTTCCTTACAACAAGTAGAGCAAACAAGAGGGTTGTACATCAATGTGAACATCAGGCGAAGTTTCTTCAGCTCATGATTTCACCCTCCACGTATCCCGCTAACAAATCCTTCTGATAGCTCTCAAGATGAAATGTAAAGCAATGTTGCAGTAAGTCATTCAGGGACAGAAGAAGACTACAAGGGAGATCCACACAAGGGTAGACGTGGTGGAAAATGTTCTGAAGAACAAATATGAAAAAGTCTTTGCTCATATAAAGAGGTTAGACCCCCAGTTTGCTCAAACTGCTAAGAATCAGTAGCAGCCTATGTCGGGAGCGAGATGGGAGGACCGTAAGGAATGCAATGCAATCACACTTAGAAGTGGTCGAGAACTGGAGCCTATTATGAAGAAACCCGCCATCTGCAACATCAATATAGACCTTGATGATGATGATGATGATGATGGGGTAAGAAAGGGTATAGATGAGGCAACACCAAATTTAGCAGAAGACACCACACTAGAGCCATCTCAATAGGTTATGTTAGGGTAGAATCAGAAGGTACCAGTGGTAGTGGATAGAGTGTAGACGCCTAAGCCTCCATATCCAGTCCCACCTAAGAAATCTTAGAAGGATTTAGAAGTTGCTAAGGGCAAGGAGATGATGGTTGAGTTGTCTCTAAAACTACTTTTTGTTGATGTCTTGTAGATGATTCCCTCATTGAAGAGTTATGTTAAGGGTTAGGTAACAAGCAAGTTTACTGGGGAAGAAAAGGTTATAATGATCACTCAGGAGTGTAGTGCTATGTTACAGAACAAGATGCCTAAGAAAAAGAAGATCTTGGGTGATTTGTACTGTCTGTTCATATTGGATCATTGACATTCGCTCGGTCTATTTGTGACCTTGGTTCAAGAGTATACCTGAAGCCATATTCAGTTGCAAAACGTTAGGGTACACTGAGTTCAAAAAGACAAAAATTTCACTGATATTTGCAGACCACTCAGTGAAGCTCCCTGTATGCGTGTTAAAGACCTACACGTCAAGATAGGGAAGGCATTTGTACCAGCCGACTTTGTTGTCTTGGAGCTCGATGAGGAATCAAGGGATCATTTGATTCTGGGTAGACCATTCCTGAAAACTGTAGGAGCAGCAATCAATGTGCAAAATGGACGAATTGACCTCCAACTAGGCAACGTGTTTATGCAGTTTGAAATGGACAAGATGCTAAAGAAACCCATGTTAAATTGAATGACATTTATGATAGATTACTCAGAGGAGATCACAGACGAAGTGATAGAGGAAATTCTTTCAAACAACCCTTTAAACATTATTCTTACTAAGGCTGAGACAGAGTTTGGTTTCCTCAGTGATGAGGCATGAGAGTATGCTAAGATCTTGGATTCGTGCCAGAGAATAGATAAGATGGTAGCTTATGTCTCCTTGGATGTGCCTAAATCTTCACTTCTTCCAACATCAGACAACCCATGTAGTGAGTCTAAAGCTCCAAAAATCAAACTGAAAACACTCCTAGTTGGGCTAAGGTACGTGTTTCTCAGACATAAATCGACCTATCCAGTTATCATCAACGCTAGTTTGAATAATTTTGAGACTAATTTACTTATGTGCATACTTCACAAGTATCGTAGAGCATTAGGTTATTCGTTAGATGATATTACTCGAATCTCGCCTGATCTTTGTATGCATATGGTACATCTCATTGATGAATCAAAAACCTCTATAGAGAACCAGAGATGACTAAACCCTAACCTTAAGGATGTTGTTAATAAAGAGATAATGAAGCTATAAGAAGCTGAAATCATATTCCCAATTTATGATAGTAATTGGGTTTGTCCTGTACATGTGGTTCCTAAGAAGGTAGGTATGACTATAGTGAAAAACGATAATGATGAGTTGATACCGACTAGAACTGTCACATGACATATGATGTGTATTGATTACATGAATTTAAACTTTTCCACTAGAAATGATCATTTCCCTATGCCATTTATTGATCAAATGCTTAAGAGATTGGCTAACAATCCTTATTATTATTTCTTAGATGGTTATTCAAGTTTCTTTCAGATTCCATGTAACACCCTACTCCTGACCTTAGGAGACAACATATTATTTAGTGCCACAAATAGTATTTTATTTATTTAATTCAAAAATAGTCTCAAATCTTACTTAAGTTTATTAAATAAAATGTTCAAAATAAAGGTAAATAACTTTAAAAGAAAATATCATTGAAAGAAGTGAATAAAACCAAAAACAAATAACTTCAAATAACCGGGAGACTCAAACATGCTACTCATGAACCTTGATCTGATCTTGAATAAAAGGAAAAATGAGGGGTGAGTATAATTACTCAGTGAGAAGATCACTTCTACCCACTAAGGCTTAAAGTTCTAGCCTAATTAAAGCAAATCTATCCAAACCACATGAAGAAAACATATACAACTCGTGGTTTTCCAATGAATTGTACCAAACATGTCACTCCTGATGAGTGTGATTTTTAATGGTTTTAGAGTACTCTTTTAGGTTGTTTTTGTGTCCCTTTAGCTAGTTTCCCTTGCATTTAGGTCCATTTAGGTTAGTTTTGCACTTTTTTCATTTGCATTTGCATTTGGAGTTTTGGAGTTTTCCTAGGTAATGGAGCAAAAAGGAGCATAAAATAGAGCTAAAGTGTAGGAACAAGTTTCTCGGGAAAAGAAGTCACCAAAGACTCGGATCGTTGGCTCGCGGTTCGCTGGCGAGGGTCGCTCGATTCGCTGACAAAAGGAAAGCCTCGGTCACCTACCTCGACCTATNAAGGAAAGCCTCGGTCACCTACCTCGACCTATCCATCACAAGGGAAGCTCAACCTAAACGACTCGGATCAGTCACTCGGCAATTAACCAGCGAGGAACACATCAAGACCACTCCTTGCCG
>OVBA01003105.1:0-29965 GCA_900406435.1 Lepidium aucheri | reverse complement strand
CAGCTGCTAGGCAAAAGAAGTCGTGCAAACTCGGATCGCTGCCTCGTGGATTGCAGTGCGAGGAATGCTCGGAACACTCAGGAAAAGATGCCTCAGTCACCAGCCTCAACCCCCTAGGGCGAGACCAGAACCACTCCTCGGTGCCCAAGCTCGGGCAAGGACTCTGAGGGCAAGATTTCTGGTTAACCGACTTAGGTCGGTTTAATCATTAGGGTTATGCAAATAACCCTATAAATACCCCTTAATCACTATCTTATCATTTTTATCTGGTTTTAGCTGAAAAACTCTCTCTATTTTTGTTGTTGCTTTCTTTTATGCTTGTTAAGGTACTTTTATATTTATGCTTAAGCTTTAATGGAATGAATTTACTTTGATCTTCATCTTTACTTTCTGCTCTTTACTTTTATGTTCTTCATGTTTATGCAAATGAAATCTCCCTTGATCTTTCGCTCTCAGCTCATGAGGTGCGAGTAGATCCTTGTGGATCTCGAGGATAGGGAGATCAGAGGTGAATCCACCGATTCACCTGCCAAGCGAACAATGATCTAACTCTGGTCTCTTCTCACATGGCTAGGCTTCAAGCTGATCTCTCCCTGATCAAGAGAGATCTGATTTGGGCCGTGACCTAAGGCTAGCGCCAAAGGAATTGGAGACCAAGTGCCATGTGAGTGATGGCTTGATCCACCGAGGAGAGATCTAGTATGTGGGTTGGCTATTAGATGTATTGGGCTGAACTTTAAGCTTCTGATTTGGTATGATCGTGGCTAGCGCCGTAATAGATCAACCGGATTGGTTAGGGATCTTCACCATGAGAATGGGTGGATCTAGGCTTGTCCCGGTCTAGGGATCGCTCACTTTAGCTCGGCGAGGTCGGGTCGGCGAGTTTACCGCCGATCAAGCCCTCCCTATCCATTAGATCTACGCTTTTAACCTTATTTTCCCTTATTGCAATTATATCACTCTGTTTTTGATGCATTTCTCTGTTTTGAATTTTTTAGATTCTATTTTTATTGTCTTTTAGTCTATTTTGTCCTATTATCTAGATTTCAAGCTCATTTGATGTATAGCCTATCTTTGTGACAGATTGATAGGTTGCTTGAACTAAGACCTAGTAGTAGATAGATTGATTACAAGCAATTTCTGAGTAATTGGTCGACAAACCCACCTACTTACCCTATGCTTAGATGATTTGATCTTAAGGACACAAAAAACCTTTTATCACTCTGTCAACTTAAGGTTACTAAACAAGTGGTGAAACGTACTTAAGTCAATAACAAGGAGTTAGATGGTTTGTGAGAGTAGTAAGTGCTAGTTCGATGTTCTCTATCAACTTAGCGTTACTAAACAAGTGGTGAGAAGCACATGAGTCAATAACAAGAGACTTAGCCGGTTTATGAGAGTAGTAAGTGCTAGTTCAATGCTCTCTATCAACTTAAGGTTACTAAACAAGTGGTGAGAAGGACATGAGTCAATAACAAGAGAGTTAGCCGTTTTGTCCGAGTAGTAAGTGCTATTGCAACATTCTGTACCAATTAAGGGTACTAAAAAGGTGGTGAGAAGCACATTAGTTAATAACAAGAGAGTTAGCCGGTTTGTGAGAGTAGTAAGTGCTAGTCTAGTGTTCTCTATCAACTTAAGGTTAGTAACCAAGTGGTGAGAAGCACATAAGTCAATAACAAGAGAGTTAGACGGTATGTGAGAGTAGTAAGGGCTACTTAAATGTTCTCTATCAACTTAAGGTTGCCAAATAGGTGGTGAGAAGCACTTAAGTCTATAACAAGAGAGGTAGATGGTTTGTGATAGTAGTAAATGCTAGTTCAATTATCTCTAAACAATGGGCGAGAAGCACATGAGTCAATGAAAAGATAGTTAGCCAGTTTATGAGAGTAGTAAGTGCAAGTGCAATGGTCTTTATCAACTTAAGGTGACTAAACAAGTGGTGAGAAGAACATTAGTTAATAACAAGAGAGTTATTCCGGTTTGTGAGAGTAGTAAGTGCTAGTTTAACATTCTCTGTCAACTTAAGGTTACTAAGCAAGTTGTGAGAAGCACTTAAGTCAATTAAAAGAGAGTTAGATGGCTTGTGAGAGTAGTAAGTGCTAGTTCAACATTCTATATCAACTTAATGTTACTAAAAAGTGGTGAGAAGCACATGAGTCAATAATAGGAGACTTAGCCCATTTATGAGTATAGTAAGTGCTAGTTCATTGTTCTCTATTAACTTAAGTATACTAAACAAGTGGTGAGAAGCATGTGAGTCAATAAAAAGAGATTAGCTAGTTTGTGAGAGAAGTAAGTCCAAGTTCAACGTTATCTATCAACCTAATCTAACTAAACAAGTGATGATAAGTATATGAGTCAATAACAAGAGAGTTAGCCGCTTTGTGAGAGTAGTAAATGCTATTTTAACGTTCTCTATCAATTAAAGTTACTGAACAAGTGGTGAGAAGCACATAAGTCAATAACATGAGAGTTAGATGGTATGTGAGAGTTGTAAGTGCTAATTGAACAATCTCTATCAACTTAAGGTTAGTAAACATGTGGTGAGAAGCACATGAGTCAATAACAAGAGAGTTAGCCGGTTTATGAGAGTAGTAAGTGATATTCCAACGTTCTCTATCAACCTAAGGTTACTATACAAATAGTGTGACACACGTGAGTCAATTAAAAGATAATTAGCCAGTTTGTGAGAGTACTGTGTCCTAGGTTAACGTTTTCTTTTAACTTAATCTACTAAACAAGTAGTGAGAAGCTCATGAGTCAATAACAAGAGGGTTAGCCACTTTGTGAGAGTAGTATGTGCTATTCAAACATTCTGTATCAATTAAGGTTACTAAGCAAGTGGTGAGAAGTTCATTAGTCAATAACAAGAGAGTTCACTAGTTTGTGAGAGTAGTAAGTGCTAGTTCGGTGTTTTCAATCAACTTAAGGTTAATAACAAAGTGGTCCACATAATTCAATAAGAAGAGAGTTAGACGGTATGTTAGAGTAGTAAGTGCTACATAAACGTTCTTATCAACTTGAGGTTGCCAAACAGGTGGTGAGGAGCACTTAAGTCTATAACAAGAGAGATAGATGGATTATGAGATTAGTAAGTGCTAGTTCAACAATCTCTATCAACTTAAGGTTACTACACAATTGTTGAGAAGCACATAAGTCAATAACAAGAGGGTTAGCTGGTTTGTGAGAGTAGTAAGTGGTAGTCTAACGCTCTCTATCAACTTATAGTTACTAGACAAGTGGTGTGAAGAAAATGAATCAATAACAAGAATGTTAGCCGCTTTATGAGAGTAGTAAGTGCTAGTTCAACAATCTCTATCAAGTGGAGGTTACTAAATTAGTGGTGAGAAGCAAATAAATTACTAACAAGAGCATTCGCCAGTTTTTTAGAGTATTAAGTCCTACTTCAATGATCTCTATCAACTTAAGGTTACTAAACAAGTGGTGAGAAACACATGAGTCAATAACAAGAGAGTTATTTGTGACAGTCATAAGTTCTAGTTAAATTATCTCTATCTACTTAAGGTTACTAATCAAGTGGTGAGAAGTACATAAGTTAATAACAAGAGAGTTTGACGGTTGGTGAGAGTAGTAAGTGCTACTTAAACGATCTCTATCAACTTAAGGCTACAAAACAAGTGGTGAGAAGCACTTAAGTCAATAACAAGAGAGTTAGCCTGTTTGTGAGAGTAGTTAGTGCGACTTAAATGTTCTCTATCATGTTAAGGTTACTAAACAAGTTTGAGAAGCACATGACTCAATAACACAAGAGTTAGCCGGTTTGTGAGAGTATTAAGTGCTAGTTTAAAGTTATATGTCAACTTAAGGTTACTAAACAAGTGGTGAGAAGTACTTAAGTCAATAACACGAGAGTTAGATTGTTTGTGAGAGTTGTAAGTGCTACTTCAACGTTCTCTATCAACTTGACGTTACTAAACAGATGGTAAGAAGCACATGAGTCAATAACAAGAGACTTAGCTGGTTCATGAGAGTAGTAAATGCTAGTTGAATGTTCTCTATCAACTTAAGGTTACTAACCATGTGGTGTGAAGCACATAAGTTAACAGCAACAGAGTTAGCCGGTTTGTGAGAGTAGTAAGTCCTATTTCAACGTTTACTGTCAACTTAATCAACCTAAACAAGTGGTGAGAAGTACATGAGTCAATAACAAGAGAGTTAGTGTAACACCCTAACTCATTAAACTTGTGTACCATGCTTTCTAGTCTTGCCTTGGACAGACCAAACACTTAACCAATTCATGTTCCTTTATTCACTAAGTCAATATTTCAATTATAATAATATGACAAGCCCAAATAATTCACAAAACTCAGTTCCATTCTTATTCATATTCAAGTTCAAGGTTCCAAAAACATTAAGTGACATAATAACTCATTGAAATCGGTACTAAACATAAAGTTCAATCTTAAATATTATAAAAGGTCTCCCAAATCCCATCCCTAGATCCACCTCCTCTCCGTCCCGCCTTGGTCTCGCTCCTATTAGCCATTTTCTCGGTCACTGGTTGAATCATTACCTACAATTACACTGATTGTATAAGCAAAATAATTGCTTAGTGGTTCGGTCATCCCGTCCCACTAGACTATAACCAAAATACGCATTCAATAACAAGTCAAATCAAATCAAAGAACAATTATTAACCAGAGGTTTCTCAAACAATCAGTATGAATACCCGGGGTACATCTGAATCAGCCAAAGTAATTTTTGAGTCAATAAAAACATTCACATTATATCACAATTTCAAGTCTGAACCCTAAGGTTCTCAAGTCACATATCCAAACACATGGTTTACAATTCACAGGTCATGAACCACATGGTTATCAATCACAATTTCGACCCACATGGTCCTTCCATTCACAATCAATCATTCAACCTAACCATTCTAAGATTCCACTTAACATATTACCAAACACCAAATTCTAGGTCAAGTCCCCACGATCATGAACTCAGATTTGCCTTAGTTGTTTTCGGGTTTCTTTTCCTCTATGGGGCTCGATTTTCCAATCCTAGCAAAATCTTGATCTTAATTCAACATTTCCATGCCTCAATCTGATCAATCTCTCTCAGCCTCCTTTGAGTTCTCTCTCTCTTAATTCTAGGTTAACTTTTGCGGATTAGCCTTTTTAGGGTGGTTTTAGGCACCTATTTATAACCCTTAGGGTAACCATACCCTAGCCCTAATTCCTTTAGTTGGACCGGGCTCAAACCCATTCAAAATAATCCAAGTTCTAAAACCCATCAATTCTGGTCGTTTTACCCTTAGGCCACCCGTTCGAACACATACCAAACCCTTGTCCGAACGAGAACCCTTGTCTGAATGCAGACCAAACTTGTTCGGACGCGGACCAGCCTTGTCTTAAACCTCAAACCTTGTCCAAAACTAGAAACAACATATCCGAACCTTCTAGGTTCATGTCCAAACGACCGTGCGGTCCGATCCACTTGGTTCTGTCCAAATCCTAGGTTCATGTCCTAAATTTCGTCCTTAGCTTATTTTTCATGTATAAATCTGATTTTGATCATTCTTTAGGCTTCCCGATGCTTTTCCTTGGCCAGAACACACCGATTAGCCAAGTTTGGTCCGTCTGCACATACTGCGTCCATGTACCGCACCTAGTGCGTTCTTGGGTCAGCCAAACGTGGGTGTTACAATTCTCCCCCACTACAGAGGATTCGTCCTCGAATCTATTATATGGATAGTCCAACTATCTTGTGTGTCAAACAAATTTGGAAAGCTTTCCCTCATTCTAAGTTTTAGTTCCCAAGTAGTCTCAAGTTCCCCATCACAATTTCGTTCAATTTGCACCATTCGAGTTTTCTTCCTACGATCCACTTTGATCTTTCTATCTAGGATTCGGACTAGATTCCCTTCAATTGTCAAGTTCTCTCTTAAGTTCGTTGGGCTTCCCTCAAAAACTCGTTCTCCACTTCCTAAGCACTTCTTTAACATTGAGACATGGAACACATTGTGAAACGTTTCTAATTCTTTGAGCAACTCAATCCTATATGACACTTTTCCAACCCTTTCAAGAACCTTATAAGCCCCATGTACCTTGGTGACAACTTGGCTGATCGCATAGTCCTTTTCTTTCCTTTATACGATACGGTTTTGAGGTAAACCAAATCACCTACTTCGAACTCAAGTGCTTTCCTTCTCTTGTCCGCATAGTTCTTTTGTCTATCCTGAGCTGCTTTCATGTCGAGCTTAACCATTCGGATCTTTCAGTTGTGTTCTCAATGAAGTCTCTCCCATAGATAATGCGCTCCCCCACTTGTGTCCAACATAATGGAGTTCGGCAAGGCCTTCCATACAATGTCTCATATGGTGACATTCCAATACTAGCAAGGTAACTATTATTATAAGAAAATTCAGCCAAAGATAAGTTTTCTTCCCATTTACCTCCCCAGTCCAATACACTTGCCCACAATAAGTCTTCGGCTGTTTGGATTGTCCTTTCGGATTGTCCATCAGTTTGAGGGTGATAGGTTGTACTTGTGTGGACCTTTGTCCTTAACTTGGTTTGAAGAACTTTCCAAAAAGCTGAAACAAACTTAGTATCCCTGTTCGAGACAATACTTGTAGGTGCTCCATGCAATCTAACGATCTCTCTTACATAGACCTCGGCCAACTTTTCAGCCTTATCCGTTCAATTGACCGCAAGAAAGTGTGCGGACTTTGTCAACCTGTCCATTATTACCCATATTGAGTCCTTTTTATCACACATGGGCAATCCCGTGATGAAGTCCATTGTTATCATATCCCATTTCCATTTTGGGATAGGTAAACTTTGCAATAATCTACTAAGAACTTGGTGTTCAGCCTTAATCAATTGGCAAATTGGGCATTCGGATACCCACTTAGCCACATCACGTTTCATTCATGGCCAATGATAGTACCTTTTCAAGTCACGGTACATCTTTGTCGATCCCATGTGGATTGCTAACTTAGACCTATGTGCCTCCTTAAGGATTTCATCCTTTAATCCCTGATCATTAGGGACACAAACACGACCATTAACCAAAATAGTTCCATTGTTAGAATTTTGATATTCAGTTCCATCATTCCTTGCAGCCCTTTTCAAGTTCTCATCTTTTTCTTGAGCCATCCAGACTCTAGTTAACAAGTCAGCTTGATCCGCAGCCCCCAAGCCTAAGGTTTCCTCCTCTACTGTTAAAGCCGACAAACTTAAGGTTCCAACCATGTTCACCAATCGTTCCAACTCCCTCTTGGAGTCCATGTCCACATGTTTCCTACTTAGTACATCCGCAACTAAGTTTGCTTTACCCAGGTGGTAATCTATGACCAAGTCATAATCAGGTATGAGTTCCATCCATCTTCTTTATCTTAAGTTCAGATTTGGTTGAGTGAAGATGTACTTCAAACTCATATGGTCCGTGAATACTTGGACCTTCCCACCATAAAGATAGGATTGCCAAATTTTTAAGGCAAAAACAACCGCAGCCAATTCCAAGTCATGAGTGGGATAGTTCACCTCATGTTTCCTTAATTGTCGTGATGCATAAGCAATCAAATTCCCATGCTGCATCAACACACAGCCCAATACCATAAGTGATGCATCCGTGTACAATACATACGGTTTATTTGGTTCCAGCAATGCCAAAACCGGAGAACTAGTCAACATATTCTTAAGTTTTGTGAAACTCTTTTCACATTCCTCAGTCCAATTAAAAGGGACATCCTTTTCTGTAAGTTGAGTCATAGGCTGAGCCATCCTTGCAAAGCCTTTCAAGAACCGTCTATAGTAACTAGTCAATCCAATAAAACTCCTTACCTCATGATCCGTTCAAGGGTCTAGACCAATTCGAGACTGCCTTTATCTTTTCTGGATCCACAGACACTCCTTTGTCTGAGACCACATGACCCAAGAATCCTACTTCCCTTTGCCAAAAGCTACACTTACTTAGTTTGCCAAACAACTTGTGTTCACGTAGTTTTCCCAAAAATGTCCTTAAGTGGCCCTCATGTTCCTCAGAGGACTTAGAATACACCAAGATGTCATTTATGAAGATGATCACGAACTCGTCCAAGAATTCTCTAAACACATTGTTCATTAGTTTCATGAAGGCAGCTGGTGCATTGGTCAGCCCAAATGGCATAACCACAAACTCATAGTGTCCATACCTTGTTCGGAATGCGGTTTTCCGAATGTCATGTTCCGCAATTGGGATCGGATGATAACCTGAAGCCAATTCAACTTTTGAGAACCAAGTAGCACCTCTAAGTTGGTCCAACAACTCATCTACTCGTGGGAGAGGATAATTGTTGTTTACCGTCACTCTATTCAATCCATGGTAGTCAATACACAACCTGAAGGTTCCATCCTTCTTTTTCACAAACAACACCGGTGCACCCCATGGTTAACTACTCGGT
The DNA here is from genome assembly GCA_900406435.1 of Lepidium aucheri. Lineage (NCBI taxonomy): Eukaryota > Viridiplantae > Streptophyta > Magnoliopsida > Brassicales > Brassicaceae > Lepidium > Lepidium aucheri. The sequence continues at coordinate 21,555 of OVBA01003105.1, read as the reverse complement.
CTTATTAACCCTTTATCCATTGGTTCACTAAGCTGTCTTTTCAACTCAGCCATTTCAGCTGGCACCATTCGGTATGGTGCTTTGGAGATAGGCGTCGTTCCGGGTTCTAGTTCAATTGTGAATGGATCAGACTATTTCGGTGGTAAATTCGTGACTGTTGCAAACACGTCCTCAACTCATTCACCACTGGAATGTCTTTAAATTCTGTTTTTGGTCCAACTTCAGCAGTTGAGATCGTAACTAAGTACGCCTCACATCCTTTCTCGATCATCCGTTCCGCTTGGACAGTAGAGACAATCAAGCAACCTGAGGTGGGTTGGATTCCTGATACACCAACCAATTCCCATCATTCTCAAACTCAACTCCACCACGATAACAATCTATGCGTGCCTTGTACTTCCCAAGCCAATCCATTCATAAGATCACATCATATAGTTCCATGTGACAAATCACTAGGTCAGTCGGCATGTTTACTCCTTTTATGAGCACGGAAACATTCCTAACATCCCCTAGGGCATCCATTACTTGTCCACCAGCTGCTCGGACTAACAACCCACTACTTACTCCAGGTTCTCTCTCAAATTCACCAACACCGATCATTCTCGGGTGCACAAAACAATGTGACACCCCAGAATCAAACAACACATGGGTTTCCACACCATCCATAGTCATGGTTCCTACACATTAGCTCTTATTCTGTTACATGTACCAACCATCTATAATGACCACATTATCTATGTTAATCACCTCCATTAACTTAGCTTTACTCACAGAACACATATCAGACTTACAACGAGACCTTGGCGTGAGGAGGATGGATATCATTCATCTAACCCATTCATACACTTCCCAACTATCATAGAACCAAACCTGGCTCTGATACCAAATTGTAACATCCTAACTCATTAAACCCGTGTACCATGTTTTCTAGTCTGGCCTTGGGCAGACCAAACACTTAACCAATTCATGTTCCTTTATTCACTAAGTCAAAATTTAGATTATAATGATGTGACAAGCCCAGACAATTCACAAAACTTGGTTCCATTCTTATTCATATTCAAGTTCAAGGTTCCAAAAATATTAAATGACATCATAACTCATTGAAATCAGTACTAAACATCAAGTTCAATCTTAAATATCATAAAAGGTCTCCCAAATCCCATCCCTAGATCCACCTCCTCTCCGTCCCGCCTTGGTCTCGCTCCTATTAGTCACTTTCTCGGTAATTGGTTGAATCATTACCTACAATCACGCAGATTGTATAATCAAAAGAATTGCTTAGTGGTTTGGTCATCCCATCCCACTAGACTATAACCAGAAAACGCATTCAATAACAAGTCAAATCAAATCAAAGAACAATCATTAAAAAGAGTTTGCTTAAACAATCAGTTTAACTACCTGAGGTACATCCGAATCGGCCAAAGTAATTTTGAGTCAAGAACAACATTCACATTATATCACAATTTCAGGTCCGAACCCTAAGGTTCTCAAGTCAAAGATCCGAACACATGGTTTGCAATTCACAGGTCATGAACCACACGGTTCTCAATCACAATTTCGATCCACATGGTCCTTCCATTCACAATCAATCATTCAACCTAACCATTCTAAGATTCCACTTAACCTATTACCAAACACGAAATTCTAGGTCAAGTCCCCACGGTCATGAACTCACCTTTGCCTTAGTTGTTTTCGGGTTCCTTTTGCTCTATGGGGTTCGATTTGCCAATCCTAGCAAAACCTTGATCTCAATTCAACATTTTCCTTGCCTCAATCAGATCGATCTCTCTCAGCCTCCTTAGAGTTCTCTCTCTTAATTCTAGGTTAACTTTTGCGGATTAGCCTTTTTAGGGTGGTTTTAGGCACCTATTTATAAGCCTTAGGGTAACTGAACCCTAGAAGTTGGACCGGGCTCAAACCCATTAAAAATAATCCAAGTTTCAAAAGCCATCAATTCTGGTCGTTTTACCCTTAGGCCACCCGTTCGGACACATACCAAACCCTTGTTCGAACGAGAACCCTTGTCCGAACGCGGACCAAATTTGTTCGGATCCAAACCAGACTTGTCTTAGACCTTAAACATTGTCCAAAACTAGACACAACATGTCCGAACCTTCTAGGTTCAAGTCCAAACTCGGACCAATCATGTCTGAATGACCGTGTGGTCCGATCCACTTGGTTCTGTCAAAATTCTAGGTTCTTGTCCTAAATTTCGTCGTTAGCTTACTTTTCATGTATAAATATGATTTTGATCATTCTTTAGGCTTCCGAATGCATTTCCTTGGCCAGATTGCACCTATTGGCCAAGGTTGTCCGCCCGCACGTACTGCATCCACGTACCGCACCTAGTGCTTTCTTGGGTAGGCCGAACATGGGCGTTACAGTTAGCCACTTTGTGAGAGTAGGAAGTGCTAGTTCAGTATTCTCTATACACCTTAAGGTTACTAAATTAGTGGTTAGAATCTGATAATTTAATAACAAGAGAGTTGGCCGATAACAAAAGAGATAGACGGTTTGTGAGAGTAGTAAGTGCTAATTAAATGTTCTTATCAACTAAAGGTTACTAGAGAAGTGGTGAGAAGCACATGAGTCAATAACAAGGAATTTAGTCTGTTTGTGAGAGTTAGTAAGTGCTAGTTTAACATTCTCTATAACCTTAAGGTCACTAAACAAGTGGTGAGAAACACATGAGTCAATAACGAGAGAGTTAGCTGGTTTGTGAGAGTATAAGTGCTAGTTCAACGTTCTTTATTAACTTAAGGTTACTAAACATGTGGTGAGAAGCACATAAGTCAATAACAAGAGTGTTAGACAGAAGAGTGTTAGACGGTTTGTGAGAGTAGTAAGTGGAAGTTCAAAGTTCTCTATCAACTTAAGATTACTAAACAAGTGGTGAGAAGAACATGAGTCATTAACAAGATACTTAGACAGTTTGGAAGAGTTCTAAGTGATAGTTCAAAGCTCTTTATTAATGTAAGGTTACTAAATGAGTGGTGAGAAGCACATTAGTCAATAACAAGAGTTAGCCGGTTTGTGAGAGTAGTATGTGCTAGTTGAACGTTCTTTATCAACTTATGGTTATTAGACAAGAGGTGAGAAGCCACTGAGTCAATAACAAGAGAGTTAGCAGATTTGTGAGAGTAGTAAGTGCTAGTTCAATGTTCTCTATCAACTTAAAGTTACTATACAAGTGGTGAGAAGCACATGAGGCAATAACAAGGTAATTAGCCAGTTTGTGAGAGTAGTAAGTGCTACTTCAACGTTCTCTACCAACTTAAGGTTGCTAAAAATATGGTGAGAAGCACATGAGTCAAAAACAAGAGAATTATCCGGTTTGTTAGAGTAGTAAGTATTAGTTCAACATTCTTTATCAACTTACGGTTACTAGATAAGTGGTGAGAAGCACATTTTAGCCGCTTTGTGAGAGTAGTAAGTGATAGTTCAATGTTCTCTATGAACTTAAGGTTACTAAACAAGTGGTGAGAAGCAAATAAATCAATAAAAAGAGAGTTTGCTGGTTTGTGAGAGTAGTAAGGGCTACTTCAACGTTCTCTAATGTTCACTACAGAAAATAAGGGTATTTATAGCACAAAAGTATAGCACTTTTCCTGATTATGCTATTGTTGTAGTGTCCTGGATTTTTTGATAAAGTTTATGTTTTTGTAAACACAATCTTACACGGATAATTAAATTTTGGTGTGTTTAAAAAAAAATCATATGGGCCTATTCTTTATTAACGTTGTAGAAGCATTATCATATGTCCTAGGCGGTAAAACACACATAAGCGAGATACTTAGAAAATTTTTGGCTCCAAACAAAAGTATTTGCTAAAAATCCTAAGTTTTTTCTTCTTCCTCTCTATTTTTCTTTCTTCGATTTTCTGAAATTGTTTCACTCCAACACAAATCCTGCTTAAAATATGTTGTAATTTTGCTTCTCTATACCGTCTTTCAAAGAATTCAAAGCTCAGGTGAGTAATTTTGAGCTTTCTCTTTCTGTTTTTGATCTTTCTTTTTGAGTTTTTGATTTGAGATTTTGTGAGTTTCATTTCTCAATTTCTATTTCGATTTTGCAATTTTATGAGTTTCATTTGTTAATTTGAGTTACAATTGTCTTTTATTTGCATGTCAAGTTAGATTTAGGGTTTTAATTCTTCAATCCCATTTAGATTTAGGGTTTTTATTCATATTTGTTCTTCTTACTGTTAATTTCAGTTTCGATTGTCTCATGTTTTTTCTTCTAGATTAGATTTGAAACCATGTCGAGTTAGATTTAGGTTTTTCCGTTTCAATATGTTTATCGATTTCTAGTTTTTGTAATTTTTTTTTATTTTGACTGTTTGTTTCTTCTTATGCAGTTTGTTTCAAGTATCGAAGAAGAATCTCAAACTCAGAAGAAATTTAGGTCGTTTCTTCTTCTTGTTGTTCGTAATCTTTTACTTTCATAATCTTTTTGTTCCTTCAAGGGTTGATTCATATAGCTTTGTATTTTCTGATACAAATGATACTTCGTGAGAGTTTTTGAATCAATCTTTTTACAATTTTATGTGATATAGCTTTGTATTTTCTGATAATTGCTGATAGTATTGGCGGATTATCACATGTTCCAAGTATCACTTTTTAGGTGTATTTGGGCTAACAAAGGAAATGGCGTGAAAGAAGAAGATGGATTCACGCTTGTGAATCTCCATATGAAGCAATCAGCTTACACAAATGATCCTTTCATTTTGCCTTCACAAGCGAAACAAGTGTTTTACTCTAGGGAAGATAATTCCTCACCTTGGTATGTTGTTAAGAAAGCGCCACCTAGAGGTTACCATGAGTTAGAGACATTAGAAAAGTTTGTTTCTGCACCAAGATCTGTACACCCAGTTGAAGATATTGGAGATCAATCATCAGATGATGAGAGTATTTTTGCTAGGAATGATTGTGAAGATTTGTTGGTAGATAATTCGTAATACGTATGTATACTGTTGTGTTTCATGCTGTAAAAGATGACGAAAACTAGAGGTGTTGAACCAGTCTATCGAAGTAAGCGTCAACAAGGCGAGGATGTGAGTCCGGTTGGGTCTCTTACCCAGAAAAGAAGCAAAAAATTCCACCACTGTAAATCCAAAACGTACTGAAGATGTTCATGAAGACCAGTCACCTGGGAAAGATGCATCTAACGATAGGTGCAAAGAAGATTATCAGGAAATAAGGGAAACAAGACAAATCAAAAGGTTGTTGATAAAGAAGGTGAAGACCAGTCACCTCATGTACATGACCACATCCCAGATTCCATAACTGATTTCTCCAAGTGTGCTTAAGAACAAACTCAACAATCTGAGAACAATAAGAAGAAAAGACATGATGACCAACTAGGATGAGAAATGTGGCAAAAAATATCGAAGACAAGGTGGAACTTGAATTCAATTCAATAGGTGAGCATGTTGGTAAATGATCGGTTACACTTTCTTCCTTTATTGGTCCACTCGTGAGAGAGCATGTGCCAGTATTACTAGATGACTTAAGACATCTTGATGAACAAATAAAAGGTGCAATGTGGTAAGACATTCAGGTTATTACAACATTTTCTCTATTGATTGAATTGGAGATCTGTAACTTTTTAGTGTTCTAATTGGTAACTCGTGATAGGGGAGATTCAATTTGAAAAAAGACTGGCATAAAGAAGTGGTTTTTAAGCAGATGGGATGTTTGTGGCGAGCATCTAAGTCTAGGCTTGCTTCAAAGGTTCGAGCTACGAAAACAAAGTTCAACTACAGCAACTAAGACCTAGTAACATCCAATCAACAACAAATTAGCTTGGTCGCATTCCTTAGGTCCTAATGCGGCTGTTGTACTTGTGAAGTTTGTTTCAGTCATAGAACCATATGTATGGAGACCTACTCAGACCATTTTCTCACTAATTGAAGCAATAAGTGTTAAAATTGCTTGGCCTACAGATAAGATAATATTGGATGATGACAACAACTTCTCACAACCTCCTAATAATGTCGGGTTAGAGGTAAGTTATGAATTATGTAACTCAATTCTTTTTAATGCATATGGATTCGAATAATGTATTGTATTTATATTTGATTGATTAACTAGGCTCCAGATGCATCAGTAGGAAGAGTTCAAACCTTTGATTATTGGAAATGGGTGATGAGTATATTGGTGATGGTGTATTGTTGTCAACTGACCCTAAAGATTTGGTCAACAACATTCCTCTTGGACCGAATGCTGCAGCTGTGAGGGTCGAACTGGTGGTGAAACCTGATGCTTATTTGTGGAGACCTAGTCTTGATGTAACAGTGATTGGTGATGCACTAAAGGAGACCATCGCGTGGCCTATGGATAAGATACAACTACATACTGCACCTACGATGGATGAATCACCCAAGAGATCCCATCAGGTTAGTATATACTCATTTAACTTAGTAAGATAATAGACGTTTGATCTGATGAAATTGATCTAATGGAATTGTTTGTTTCTTGAACTATTAGAGTGGTGAAACTAATAGTACTGGTTCAAGTAAAGGAGGGAAAAAGAAGTGCATTCGACTAGATTGTGATGGCTCTAGACAAAGTGTTGCAATAGGTCGTGTGTGCTCAACAGATCCAACAGACAAGGTACATTTTGTCCCTTTAGGTCCTAATGCTAGCTAGGTTTGGATTGAGATTTCGAAGGTTGATGATGCACGAGTCTGGAAACCAAATTCTGAAATTGAAGTCATTGCTGATGTAGTAGGAACCACTGTGTCTTGGCCTAATTATAAAATTACCTGTCTCTAAGTCAAAATGGCTTGAATGTATGTAGTATGGTTGTTGTAGTATGTTGTAAACTGAAGTTATTTTGGTTTGGAAGACTTGTGATGTTTATGAATGTTTGGAAGACTTGGTATCTTTAATATTATTTGTGGCAATTCAGCAAAAAAATGTATTATTTATTTCAAATTTAGCATTCTGAGAAGCAATTTAGGGTAGAATATCATTTTAGAATTAATTATAATGTAATGATAAAATTACTAATAGATACAACAAAAAAATATTGTAAATAACACTAATTCATAACCAAAAAGGAATCGCTATTATTAAAATTATAATTACAAAATAAAATACGCTATGGAATATATATATTGGATAGCAACTCCAAAAACCGCTATCTAAACTGTATGACCTATTATGAAGGGGGCAGACAGAGCACCTAAAAATGCTATGATATCTCACGATAGCGTTTTCCAGACGCTAATAAAACCCTTATTTCCAGTAGTGGTTCTCTATCAACTTAAGCAGGTTTGTGAAATTAGTGAGTGTTAGTCCAATGTTTTCTATCAACTTTAGCTTACTAACCAAGTGGTGAGAAGCACATAATTCAAAAAATAAGAGAGAAAGACGGTTTGTGAGAGTAGTAACACCTACTTAAATGTTCTCTATTAGCTCAAGGTTACTAAACAATTTGTGAGAAGCACTTAAGTCAATAAAAAGAGAGTTAGATGGTATGTGAGAGTAGTAAGTGCTAGTTTAACGTCCTTTTTCAATTTAAAGTTACTAAACAAGTAGGGAGAAGCAGATGAGTCAATAACAAGAGAGTTAGCAGGTGTGTGAGAGTAGTAAGTGATATTCCAATGTTCTCTATGAATTTAAGGTTACTAACAAAGTGGTGAGAAGCACATATGTCAATAACAAGAGGCTTAGGCGGTTTGTGAGATTAGTAAGTACTAAATAAATGTTCTCTATCATCTTAATGTTACTAAACAGGTGGTGAGAAGCGTTTAAGTCAATAACAAGAGAAGTTAGCTGGTTTGTGAGAGTTGTAAGTGATAGTTTAATGTTCTCTATCAACTTAAGGTTACTAAACAAGTGGTGAGAAGCACATGAGTCAATAACCAGACAATTAGCCGGTTATTGAGAGTAGTAAGTGCTAGTTTAACGTTCTCTATCAACTTAAGGTTACTAAACAAGTGGTGAAAAGCATGTGAGTCAATAACAAAAGAGTTAGCCAGTTTGTGAGAGTTCTAATTCGTAGTTTAACATTTTCTTTCAACTTAACCAACCTAGTAAAGTGGTGAGAAGCAAATGAGTCAATAACAAGAGAGTTAGCCGGTTTGTGAGAGTTACTAAGTGCTAGTTCAACGTTCTTTATAACTATAAGGTTACTAAACAAGTGGTGAGAAACGCATGAGTCAATAACGAGAGAGTTAGCTGGTTTGTGAGATTAGTAAGTGCTAGTTTATGGTTTTCTACCAACTTAAGGTTACTAAACATGTGGTGAGAAGCACATCAATAACAAGAGAGCTGGACGGTTTGTGAGAGTAGTAAGTGCTAGTTCAAAGTTCTCTATCAAGTTAAGATTACTTAAAAAGTGGTGAGAAGCACATGAGTCAATAACAAGAGTGTTAGACGGTTTGAGAGAGTACTAAGTGTTAGTTCAACATTCTCTATCAACATAAGGTTACTAAATGAGTTGTGAGAAGCATATTAGTCAATAACAAGAGTTAGCCAGTTTGTGTGAATAATATGTGCTAGTTGAATGTTCTCTATTTACTTATCGTTACTAGACAAATGGTGAGAAGCCCCTGAATCAATAACAAGATAGTTAGCCGATTTGTTAGAGTAGTAAGTGCTAGTTCAATGTTCTTTATCAACATTAGGTTACTAAATAAGTGGTGAGAAGCACATGAGTTAATAGTAAGAGAGTTAGCCAGTTTGTGAGAGTTGTAAGTGCTTGATATACCTCATTTTTATCGGTTTCAAGCTCATTAATTTTTATGTTTTCAGAATGTGTGTCTGCATTTTAGAGTTCTTTCACGTGCAAAACAGGTTTAGTGGATTATACCTATAGAGCATGATTCAGGACAAATCAGAGCAGTTTCAAGAATTTCAGCCGAAGAATGTTGATCGAGAGATCAACCTCACCATTGATCGATCACTTTCCTCAGCGAGAGCTGCGCTCGACCCGTTAATCGACATCACATCTCAAGATCGATCAATCACTCTCCTCAGCGAGAGCTGCACTTGACCCATTGATCGACCTCACATCTAATGTTCGATAAATCACTCTCCCTAGTGATAGTTGCACTTAACTCCTTGATCGACCAAAACCTTTAGGACCTATAAAGCTTATTTTCATTTTTTTAGAAACACACGGGAGTTCTATTTCGTCTGAAAGAGTTCTTCGTAAGAAGGGAGAAGATTTCCTTGATACTTTTGAGAAGATTTCTTAAACCCTTTCATTAATTCAATTTCATGTTCTTCATCATCATGTCTTTTGTTTCTACCTTAGCCATGTTTGAGTAGTTTCATTGTCAGGTTTAGGGTTTCTAGGGATTTAGGAATCGATGATTGGGGATTAAATAGGATTCTAACTAGAAATTCTCCATCTATACTTGTGTGTAATGCTGAGATTAGCTTGATCACCTACTCTATGATCTTAGGTTATTTACTTTCCAAAATCTTGCTAATTTCTTGAACTAATATCGATGAGCAACTGAACTTAACCAACGACAGTTGATTGTTAGGATTAACAGTGGATAGTTGAACTCATTCATTAAAGCTTGTTTACAATCTATAACCAATAACAATTAGGATCTCTAGATTTTTAGATAGAGTAATAGATACCACGACAGTGGGTTTGTTAGACTCTTATGTTCAAGTCGAGAATTTCTCTTAATAGTTCCTAGATAATTTCCCTGATTTGATTTTTATTTCCTGATGAATATTCGATATCTGATGCTTTTAATTATACTTTTAAGCCGTTAAGTTGTTAGTCTTTCACTTTAATTACTTTTTAGAATAGCTTGAATTAGAATTGAATAATCAAAAAAGTAAACTTGGTTCTTCGTGGATTCGATCCCTAAGTACTACTGCTACATTGTTGTGCACTTGTAGTAGATTCATAGGGTTAAAACTTTGTGACATCAAGTCATTGACACCATTGCTGGGGAACCAATTGGTTGCCTTTTGATTGAGATTCCATTTCTAGTATACACACTTTTACTTACGTTTTTCTTTTGTGTTTTATTTTTGTTTTTGTTTCAGGTTTATGGTCAGGAGAAGTCAAGGATCAGAAAACCTACTAAGTTTTGATAACAAAGTACTCGCTAGAATTAGGAGAGAAAATCACGAGCAAGAGCAATGAATCGTGAGAACCAGTAGCTTCTAGAAGATCATGAAGTTCAGAACAATATTTAGGGAAATCATAATGTACAGCAAACGGTTGGGAAATTGCAGAAGGATTTAGCTATGCTCAGGAGCCAGCAGGAGCACCCTCAGCAGCGAGCTTGATATGGATACTCCTCATACGTATTACCAGAATAGATCTGTTATTCGTCCCCCACCTATTCAGAGTCAAGACTACGAGATAAAGCCTCAGCTGATTGGATTAGTGAAGCAATATGTCTCCAATGGTCTTCTGGGAGAGAATTGCATGGATCTTATTGAGAACTTTGAAGATATGTGCAGTACAACGAGTTTGAATGGAGTCCCTGTGGATTATGTTAACTGTAAGCTGATCCGCCATTCGCTTTCTGATAAAGCTTCAATATCATTGCGATCTTTGCCTCCAAGTTCACTCACCACATGGACAGAAGTTACAGCTGCTTTATTGGATCAGTTCTACACCAAATCGAAGATTGTAGCCTTGAGAAGCAAAATTTCAGCGTTTCAGCAATGTTCTGGTGAGTCTTTGAATGAAGCTTGGGAGCATTTTAAGGAGTACCAACGAGACTGTCCACACCATGGGTATTTTGATGAGCAGTTGCTAAACACCATCTACAATGGAATTGAGTGGGAGTACAAGAATTCCTTGAATGCTGCAAGCAATGGAAATTTCATGATGAACACGAGGGATGAAGCTTTTACCCTCATTGATAACTTGGCTGCAAATTCTGGTAGTCATTATTCCCAGTATGACCAAGGAAGAAAGGTCAACAACGTGGAGATTCAGAGGATCGACGAGATTGCTGAGAAACTTGATATGCTTATCAAAGAAAATCAAGGGAGTCAAAGGGGTGTACATAAGCTGGATGACGGCAGAGAGGTAGCACAGGTTCAGGATGATTCAGAGTTGTCAGACGAGCGGAGGGAAGTTGACAATGTGAACTGGCAAAACAGGGACAGAATCCAAACTACCTTTCTTACAGAAGCATGAACGTAGAAAACCCCTAGGACGTAGTATTTCCCGCTTCGGTAATGCCTCAGGGATCACCTTTTGAAGGGAAACCATTTGTACACAGTTCTGGTCAGAGATGGAATAATCAGAAACCTTACAACTAGAACTCCTGAGGTAGCAACTGACAGAAACCTTAGAAGCCTTATCAGTAGCATGCATCACAGCGGCAAGCTCCAGCGAGCTCTTTAGAAACTTTGAATGATGAGATCAAGGCTTTGATCCAGCAACTTGCAGTTGAGCACCAGAAAACCACACGAGAGCTTAAAACAAAGGTAGACAACATGTATAACGATTTTAAGAAGCTAGACACTCAAGTAGCTCAAACTTCTGGAGCTATGAGAAGACCTCAGAGAGCTCTACCTATAAAATTTAAAAAGAATCCGAAGGAGTCGTGCAATATTGTGAAGTCTGATACTAAGGAGTAAACTGCAAATAAGGAGGCGAGAAAGAAGGGAAATACAGACCTCCAATCCCTTTCCCAAAAGAGTGGACCAAGCTAGAAGATCAAGGAGAGTTCAGTATCCCTTGCATCTTGGAAAAATTGATTTTCAGCGATGCACTTTGTGATTTGGCTGCAAGTGTAAATATCATCTCTCTAGAGACGATGAAGAAGTTGGGGATTGATCTGATGCGAGAGCACAACTCATCAATTTCTTTTGGAGATGCAACTTCTAAGAGCCTAAGGGGAAGGTTAGTTAATTTTACCATTCTGGTAGGAAACTGCAGAGTACCAACCGATTTCACTGTGGTTGAGATGGCTAGAGGTGGAGCAGTTCTGATATTGTTGGGAAGATCTTTCCTTAACACAGTAGGAGCAAAAATCGATTTCCCTAACAAGAGAGTTGTACTTGAAAATGTTGATAAGGAAGTTTCCTACCTGATTAAAGCTTCAATGAGTAACTTGTGTGGAATGATCAACACTTCTACTGAGAAGGAAGTAGTTTTTGAGTTTGAAGATTCGGCTTCTACAAGTTTGGGAAGTTGTGAAATCGAGTATGAATCAGATGAAGAGTACAGTGTTTGTCGTGAGCTAGCAAAGGACTCAGCTGAGAAAAACGATACATGTGAGGAACTCACTCCTTTCACATCGTTTCACCAAACAAGGCAAAGGCCTTCTCCCTAATTGGTTCCAATATCATTAATATCTAACTTTTGTATAGAGCAGAATTGGATTAACTATAATCTCAGCCTTTTTAACTTTTTGGGGGAGCTCTGAGATTTAATTTAGCTTAGAAACCTCTTGTAACAACTTTGTTCCTTTTGGTAATAAAATTTACAGATTATCAAAAAAAGACTGCATAAAAGTTCTATGGAATTTCTAACAGGGAGAAAAAGCATAGGAAAACAAATAACATTACTAAATGTCATTAATATCAAACTTTTTCTGATTCAGACACACGTATGTTATGCCTCTTAAACTTAAAAAGCATGCTTTTTGTTTTGGTTATGCCTCTAAAATGACATTTCTAACTTATAAATCTATAGTCCATCGAAATCAGATTGTTAGAATTGTAGTTTGTTGGACAAGCAAAAATAGAGTTGATATACTATATACTAGTTAACTTTGTTCTACAAGTTCCGATCTACAAACTCATCACATTTATCAGACTTAACATTAAGGATACATGTATCACCTAGTTCAGCCGAGTCCTCTGCTAGCTCATGGCAAACAATGTACTCTTCACCTGACTCATACTTGAGTTCACAAATCTCCAAACTAGTAGAAACCAAACTTTACAACTCAAAGACAGCTTTCTTCTTAGGAGAAATGCTGATCATCCCACACAAATCACCTGCTGAGGCTCTAATCGGGTATGAAACTTGCTTGTCAACGTTTTCTAGCACAACCCTCTTGTTAGGGAAATCAATTTTTGTTCCTACTTTATTAAGGAAAGGTCCTCCCAACAAGATCGGCACTGCTCCACCTCTAGCAATTTCAACCACAGTGAAGTCGGTTGGTAGTCTGCAATTTCCTACCAGAACAGTAAAATTGACTAACCCTCCCTTTCGGCTCTTAGAAGTCGCATCTCCAAAGAAAATGGACGAGTTGTGTTCCTGCATAAGGTCGATCCCTAACTTCTTCATTGTCTCTAAGGAGATGATGCTCACACTTGCACCAGAATCACAAAGTGCATCGCTAAATATTAGATTTCCCAAGATGCAAGGGATGGTGAACTCTCCTAGATTCTCTAGCTTAGTCATCTCTGTGTGTCTTTCTAAGAGTGAAAAATAAACTTTTATATATTCCTAAAAATCACAGGTAAAAATTAGGAAAATTAGGTTATACTCTTCGCAAGGTCGAGGATCAATCAATCAAGCGGCTGATCGATCAATCAGCGTTGAACACTCGATCTTCAAAAACTCTTTGTTGATAGACGGATTGATCATAGCTAACAGTGGGGGGAGAGTGATCGATCGATCATGATGTGAGGGTCAACCAAGGGGTCGATCACAGCTCTTGCTGAGAAGGGCGGTTGATCGATCAAGGGGTTAATCGCTCGATTGTCAATCTTCTGCTAAAACTCCAGAAATTGCTCTGAATCGTCCCAAACCTTGTTCTGCTAGTATAATCCGAATTTAACCGGTTTTCCACCTGAAAAGACTCTAAAATGAGGACAATCATTCTGAAAACATGCGAATTAATGAGCTTAATACCGATAAAATGAGGTATATCAATCACTTCCCTATGTCGTTTATCGATCAAATGCTTGTCAGATTGGCTAACCATTCATATTGCTGCTTTTTAGATGGTTATTCAGGTAACTTTCAGATTCCGATTCATCCAGATGATCAGGAGAAGACTACTTTTACTTGTCCATACGGTACTTTTCCGTATCACAGAATGCCATTTGGATTGTATAATGCCCCAGCCACATTCCAGCGCTGTATGATGTCCATTTTTACTGACATGATTGAAGATATCATGAAAGTCTTTATGGATGAGTTTTTGATATATGGATCTTCTTTTTCTAGTTGTCTTTCTAATCTTTGCAGGGTTCTACAGCGGTGTAAGGAGAAGCATCTAGTATTGAATTGGGAAAAGTGTCATTTCATGGTCATACATGGAATAGTTTTGGGGCATAAGATATCAGAAAATGGTATAGAAGTTGATAAGGCCAAAATCGATATTATGACCGCTTTACAATCGCCGACTACTGTGAAGGAAGTCAGAAGTTTTCTGGGTCATGCTGGCTTTTACAGGACTTTTCAAAGATAGCTAGGCCTCTGATGCAGCTGTTGTGCAAGGATGTCAAGTTAGACTTCAACAAAGAGTGTGAAGAAGCCTTTCTCACCTTGAAGGGAGCTTTAGTAAGTGCACCGATTGTACAACCACCAGATTGGGACTTGTCGTTTGAGATCATGTGTGATGCGAGTGACTATGCAGTAGGGGCTGTTTTGGGACAAAAGAAGGATAATAAAATGCATGTGATCTATTATGCTATTCAAACTTTGGATGATGCGCATAGAAAGTATGCCACTACAGAGAAGGAGTTGTTGGCTATTTCTTTTGCTTTTGAGAAGTTCAGGTCATATCTGTTCGGTTCTAAGGTTATTGTGCACATGGATCACGCAGCCCTAAAGTATCTTCTCTCCAAGAACGACGCAAAACTGAGACTACTTCGATGGGTACTCCTTCTTCAGGAATTCGACCTTGAGATTCGGGATAAACGAGGCATTGAAAACGGAGTAGCTGACACCTATCTAGACTAAGGGTAGACGACAAGATCCCTTTGGATGATACTTTACGCGAAGAGCAGGCCTATTCCATCTATTCAGCCACAAGGCCAGCTAGATCGTTTACACACCCTTCACGAGTTATAGGCACTCCATGGTTTGCTGAGATTACAAACTACCTAGCTGCAGACATTAAACCTCCTGAGTTTCATGGTTATAAGAAGAAGAAGTTCCTCCATGACATCTAGCACTACTATTGGGATGCACCTTACCTTTACAAGCAATGTGCAAACGGGATTTTTTAGATGCTGTGTCACTTAGGATGAAATTTTGGGGGTTTTGTTTCATTGTCATAGTTCTTCTTATGCAGGACGTTTTGCGACATTTAAAATAGTTTCGAAGATTCTACAAGCTGGTTTCTGGTGGCCGACGATGTACACAGATCTTCTTGCTTTCATATTGAAGTTTGATTCTTGCCTAAGACAAGGGAACATTAGTAGAAGGAATGAGATGCCTTAGAACTTTATTCTCGAAGTTGAAGTTTTTGATGTTTAGGAATTTGTTTTATGGGACCATTTCTGACTTCTTTTGGGAATCAGTACATCCTTGTAGTTGTTTATTATGTCTTCAAATGGGTAGAAGTGCTTGCAAGCCCAACAAACGATGCTAAGGTAGTGCTAAAGATATTTAAGCACGTCATTTTCCCAAGGTTTGCATCCCATGTAGTTATTAGTGATGGAGTTCCCACTTTGTTAATAAGACCTTCAATGGTCTTCTAACAAGTATGGATTTCATCACAAGGTTGCTACAGCTTATCACCCAGAGACAAGCGGGCAGGTCGAAGTTTCTAATCATGAAATCAAGAGTATTCTTCAAAAGACAGTTGGTACGATGAGAAAGGATTGGTCTATTAAGCTCGACAAGGCTCTTTGGGCATACCAAACAGCTTACAAGACTCCTTTGGGTGCAACTCCATTATCTCTAGTCTATGGGAAGTCTTGTCACCTTCCAGTTGAGCTCGACTACAAGGCAAATTGGGCTATAAAGCACTTGAACTAAAACATCAAGTCCGCCTCTAAAAGAAGAACCTTGCAGCTGCATGAGTTAGAAGAGATTCGACACTTGGCTTATGATAACTCGAGAATCTACAAAGTGCGAACAAAAGCAGCACATGAAATCGATCAGCAATTTCTGTACCACCATTGCAGGGAGTTACCTACGAGTTGAACCCACAGTTGATAGCACTCATTCGGCAGTTCCTGTTCCACGGTTTTCCAGCAGAAAATCCGATGGATCACATAGAGAATTTCGAGGAAATATGTAGCACCACAGCACCGAGTGGAATTCTTGAATATTATGCTAAGTGCAGACTCTTCAAGTTCTCATTGGAAGGTAAGGCTTTGAGATGGATTAAGTCCCTTCCTCCAGCCTTGTTGACTTCTTGGGACGATGTCCGAGATACTTTTTTGGATCACTTCTTTGACGAATCAGCTAAAATGTCAAATCTCAGGCATTCAACACCGTGAAGGTGAATCCTTTAATGATTCTTGGGTACATTTTAAGGGATATAAGAGAGATTGCCCGCATCATGGGTTTAGTGATGAGCAGATTTTGACCATTTTCTATGGAGGTGTGTATTGGGAATACAAGAGGCTTTTGAATGCTGCAAGCAAGGGAAACTTCATGACCAACACTAAAGAGAATGCCTATGCGTTGATCAATTATCTAGCTGCAAGTTCGAGTGATCTATGCACTATTAAAGCCCTTTTTGCGATCAAGAAGCAGAAGGTTTTCGAGCACAAAAGATTGATGGGATTAATGAAAAGCTGGATGAGTTCATTGCAACAAGTGGAATCAAGAAGAATAGGGTTGTGCATCACTGTGAGACCGAAGTTAAGTTTGATAAGGGGTATTCATAATCAGCATTGGTATTTAACAACCTTTGTTCATTGCCTAGACAACCATCAGTTCCATCGAATTCTTTGGGTAGTAGTCAAGATGAGATTAAGTCCATGCTTTAGCAGCTCATTCAGGGACAACATCATGCTATGTTCAAAATCAATGCGAAAGTGGATAAGATGTACACAGAACTTATTTCAAAGTATGACTATGTCATTGCTCAAGTGCAAAAGTCCAACTCATCTCCTTCTCAGTACGATAACTACTAGGAATGCAATGTTGTCATGCTAAGGAGTGGTAGGAACATAGAACCTGCTGTGAGGAAGACATCAACAGAGGATGTGGTAATAAACCTTGAGGATGACGAGGAAAATAGAACAAGAGAAGAAGATTTTTCTTTACAAGGAGAACGATCGAACGATCCCTGGGGAGATCAATCGATCAATGATGCTAAACAGGAATTCGTGCTGAGACAGACTCAGCAAAACCCAGTTGTTCCAAGCCATAGATCAGCCACTATCTTAGAGAGGACCTATGTACCCAAGCCTCCATACCTTGTTCCACCACAAAAGTCTCAAAAGGATTTGTAAGTTGCTAAGTGTAAGGAGATTCTTGCCGATTTGAATGTGAGAGTACCATTTGTTGATGCTTTACAAATGATACCATCTCTTAAAAGCTACATCAAGGGTCTGGTAACAAATAAGTTCATAGGAGAGGAAAAGGTTATGATGATCACTCGAGACTACAGTGATGTGCTTTAAAACAAGTTGCCGAAAAAAGAAGAAGATCCTAGACAATTTGTGCTTTCAATTCAAATTGGTTCTCTAGTTTTTGCTTGTTCTCTCTCGCTGACCTTGGTTCGAGCATAAACCTGATGCCATATTCTGTTGCCATATGCATTGGGTTTACAGACTTCAAGAAGACTAGGATTTCTTTGATCTTTGCAGACCGTTCGATAAAGCTCCCAGCCGGTATTCTTGAAGATTTACATGTCAAGATTGGGAATGCGCTTGTGCCAACAAATGTTGTGATTCTTAAACTCGATGAAGAACCCAAGGATCCTTTGATTTTGGGAAGACCATTTCTTACAACTGTAGGAGCTATGATTGATGTGAAAAATGGGAGAACTGACCTCCATGTAGGCGACATGGTTATCAGGTTCGAGATAGATAAGATGCTGAAGAAACCAATGCTGAATGTGATGATGTTTATGGTCAATGTTTCTGAGGATATCAGAAATGAGGTTACTGATGAAATTCTCTTTTAGGATCTTCAGGACATAGTGCTTAAAAGAACAGAATCAGAACTTGGGTTTCTCAGTGAAGAAGCAGAAAGTTATGCTAAGATTTTGGACTCGAGCAAGAGAATCGAGCAAATGGTTGCCAACCTCACTTTAGACATGCCTTAGCCATCAATCTCATCATCTCTGGATAACCCTTGGTGCGAACTCAAGGCTCTCAAGATCAAGCTTAAAACACTTCCTATAGGGCTAAGATACGCATTTCTAGGGCCTTATTCGATTTACCCTGTGATTATCAATGCTAAGTTGAATAATGCTGAAACTGCTTTACTTTTATACTAACTCCGTAGATATCATACAGGAATAGGCTATTCGTTAGGTGATATTCCTTGGATCTCTCTTGAGCTGTGTATGCATAGGATACACTTGATAGATGAGTCTAAAACTTCCATAGAGAACCAAAGGTGTTTGAATCCTAACCTTAAGGTGTTGTTAAGAAAGAGATCATGAAACTGTTAGAAGCAGAGATTATAATTCCTATATCTGATATTAATTGGGTTAGTCATGTACATGTTGTTCTTAAGAAAGGAGGAGATAGTGTGGTAAAGAATGAGAATAATAAATTGATACCTACTAGAACGGTTACCAGTCATAGATATGTA
This sequence comes from Lepidium aucheri, assembly GCA_900406435.1. Classification (NCBI taxonomy): domain Eukaryota; kingdom Viridiplantae; phylum Streptophyta; class Magnoliopsida; order Brassicales; family Brassicaceae; genus Lepidium; species Lepidium aucheri. Next base: position 2,925 of record OVBA01003105.1, on the reverse strand, counting down.
TTGATTTCAGAAATTTAAATTCTTCAACTAGAAAGGATCACTTCCCTATGTCTTTTATCGATCAAATGCTTGAGAGATTGGCTAACCATTCATATTACTGCTTTTTAGATGGTTATTCAGGTTTCTTTCAGATTCTGATTCATCCAGATGATCAGGAGAATACTACTTTTACATGTCCATATAGTACTATTGCTTATCGCAGATTGCCATTAGGATTGTGTAATGCTCCAGCCACATTCCAATGCTGTATGATGTCCATTTTTACTGACATGATTGAAGATATCATGGAAGTCTTTATGGATGACTTTTCTTTATATGGATCTTCTTTTGCTGGCTGTCTTTCTAATCTTTGTAGGGTTTTACAGCGGTGTGAGGAGAAGCATCTAGTATTGAATTGGGAAAAGTCTCATTTCATGGTCAGAGATGGAACAGTTTTGGGGCATAATATATCAGGAAATGGTATAGAATTTGATAAGGGCATAATCAAGATTATGACCGGTTCACAACCGTCAACTACTATGAAGGAAGTCAAAAGTTTTCTAGGTTATGCAGGCTTTTACAGGAGATTTATCAAGGACTTTTCAAAGATAGCTAGGCCTCTAACACAGCTGCTTTGCAAGGATGTCAAGTTTGACTTGAACAAAGAGTGTGAAGAAGCCTTTCTCACCTTTAAGAGAGCTTTAGTAAGTGCATCGATTGTACAACCACCAGATTAGGACTTGACATTTGAGATCATGTGTGATGCGAGTGACTATGCAGTAGGGGCTGTTTTGGGACAAAGGAAGGATAAGAAAATGCATATGATCTATTAGGCTAGCCGAACTTTGGATGATGCATAGAGAAAGTATGCTACTACAGAGAAGTTGTTGGCCATTGTGTTTGCTTTTTAGAAGTTCAGGTCATATCTGGTCGGTTCTAAGGTTATTGTGCACACGGATCACGCAGCCCTGAAGTACTTTCTCTCCAAGAAGGATGCAAAACCTAGACTACTTTGATGGGTACTCCTCCTCCAGGAATTCAACCTTGAGATTTGGGATAAACAAGGCATTAAAAATAAAGTAGCTGACCACCTATCTAGAATAAGGGTAGGACAAGCTCCCTTTGGATGAAAATTTACGTGAAGAGCAGGTATATTCCATCCATTCAGCCACAAGGCCAGCTAGATCATTTACACACCCTTCACGAGTTCTAGGCACTATGTGGTTCGCTGAGATTGCAAACTACCTAACTGCAGACGTTGAACCTCTTGAGTTCCATGGTTACAGGAAGAAGAAGTTCCTTCGTGACATCCGGCACTATGATGTGTCACTTACGATGAAATTTCAGAGATTTTGTTTCATTGTCATAGTTCTTCTTATGCAGGACATTTTGCGGCGTTTAAAATGGTTTCGAAGGTTCTACAAACTGGTTTCTGTTGGCTGACAATGTTCAGGGATGTTCATGTTTTCATCTTGAAGTGTGATTTCTTGCCAAAGACAGGGGAACATTAGTAGAAGGAATGAGATGCCTCAAAACTTTATTCTCGAAGTTGAAGTTTTTGATGTCTGGGGAGTTAGTTTTATGGGACCATTTCCAACTTCTTTTGGGAATCAGTACATCCTTGTAGCTGGTTATTATGTCTTCAAATGGGTAGAAACGCTTGCATGCCCAACAAACGATGCTAAGGTAGTGTTGAAGATGTTTAAGCACGTCATTTTCCCAATGTTTGGCGTCCCACGTGTAGTCATTAGTGATGGGGGTTCCAACTTTATTAATAAGCCTTTCAATGGTCTTCTAAAGAAGTATGGAGTTCATCCTAAAGTTGCTACACCTTATCACCCACAGAAAAGCGGGTATGTCAAAGTTTCTAATCGTGAAATCAAGAGTATTCTTTAAAAGACGGTTGGTACAATGAGAAAAGGTTGGTCTATTAAGCTCTAGAAGGCTCTTTGGGCATACCGAACAGCTTGCAAGACTCCTTTGGGTACAACTCCATTCCATCTAGTGTATGGGAAGTCTTGTCACTTTCCAGTTGAGCTCAAGTACAAGTCAAATTGGGATATAAAGCACTTGAACTACAGCATTAAGTCCGCCTCTAAAAGAAGAACCTTGCAGCTGCATGAGTTAGAAGAGATTCGATACCTGGCTTATGATAATTTGAAAATCTACAAAGAGTGAACAAAAGCAGCACATGAGAGACGTATCCTTCGTAGAAATTTTGCTGCTAATGAGCAAGTTCTACTGTTTAATTCTCGTTTGAAATTTTTTCCTGGAAAGCTCAAGTCACAATGGTCAGGACCTTTCACCATCAATGAAGTTTTTCCTTATGGATCTGTGGTGTTGTTTGATGGAAAGGGAGGCGAATTCGTAATGAACAGCCAACGCTTAAAGCCATACTTTGTTGATGTAGATGTAGCCAAGGAGAATTCTATTCCCTTGACTAGCATTCCACTTGACTAAGGGCCTTCAAATTCAAGCTATCGACTCTAAATAAACGATAAGTGGGAGGCAACCCACTAGTAAGTTTTCAATTTAATTCTTCATTCTTTTGTTCATGTTTTTGCTGTTTTGGTTTTTCTTTGTTTGAGGTAAAAAGGTAGTGATCGATCCATCCACTAGTGGATCGATCGACTGAGAAAATAAATTGGAGTGCACACGAGCAGATGATCTATCTTGTCGATATAGATCAATCGATCTTACAGACCGTACAACTTGCAATCGGTCTAGCGATCTACCATAATGATTTTATCGATCGATCAGACTATCCATGATACTTGTGATCGATCTGTTCATCAATCTGGAGTTGATCCAATGCTTGTTCATGATAAGATTGGTCGCTCAACACGTAGATTAATTGATCAAGGGTTCCAAGTTTATCAATTTCTCTCTCTTCCTTTCCTGATTTTTGTTATTTTTCCTACAAGTCATTCTTCTTCCATCTTGTTC
>OVBA01003104.1:0-29597 GCA_900406435.1 Lepidium aucheri | reverse complement strand
CACCTCAAGGTCAAGGAGAACTTGGAGAAGAAAGCTGAAGCAATCAAACAAAGAGAGGACAAGAGACGCAAGGCTGTGATATTCGAACCAGGAGATTGGGTTTGGGTCCACATGCGTCCGGAGAGGTTGCCAAACAAGCGCAATTCTAGCTCTCGCCACGCGATGATTTACCATTCTGAGTGCTAGAACGGATCAATGACAATGCCTACCATTTGGAACTCCCAGGTAAGTTCAACATTTCTTCAAGTTTTAATGTTGCTGATCTCTCTCCTTTCCATGATGGAGCATCTTCAAGAGAGAGGGAATGATGAGGGCATCAACCCAATGGAACCAAACAGACCTATGACTAGAGCTAGAGCACGCAAGCTGAGGGAGCAACTAGGAGAAACTGTGGCTGAAGTGCTAAGCAAGGAAGAGGAAGTTTCTACACCTAACCCCACCAAAATTGATAAGAGCCACATTGAAATATTTTCAAGAAGTGCAAAGAAGAAGACAAGGGACTCGGACCAAGACCAAGGCCAAGACGTTTAAGACCTTCCAGACATTCAAGAAGCTGAGCAAGAGGACCAAGGACCGTCAAGACTTGAGCTGGAAGCAACCAACAAGGCTTGGCATTTCATTTGGTCCAACAAGGTATGTTTTATTTTCATTATGAATGTCTTTGCAGGTCCATCAAGCCAAATGGCTCCAACCACTTAGATTAGAGAGTCTTAGAGTCCATAGGCCTTTTAAATTTCGTTTAATAAATGTGAGGGCTTCAGCTTGTGAAGCAAGACCATCCGAACACTAAGTTATTTTCCGCATTATTTGTTTCTTGTTTGCTTGTTGTTGGGCTGCGACCCATCTTTGTTTTTTTTGATGTTTCTTTTGCTTTGAGTCGGCCCTTAAGGGATAGCTGATAGGACCATTATATAAGGTCCCCTTGCAGCCGTGTATTCTGTTTTAGCTATCATCAATAAAGTCGAACTTTCTTCTACTTAGAAAATCTAGCCGTTGGAAGCTTAGCCGCTTGTTCAATCGTGCAAACCACACCAAGTGATCTTGTGAGGATTCCCCTTGATCAGACGTGTGTCCGAGTGTATCAAGAAGCCTCCACTCTTCTTGTGGATCACTCTTCAATCCACCAACTTCCGCATCACATCCACTTCTTAGCAAAACAAGGACTTTGGTTTCCCTTTGATTGAGATTCATTTCAAACAATCTTAGAGAATCACCTTGGGGCGTGTATCAGCCAGGCGCAAGAGTTGATTTGGTCGGACAAAAGTGCTCGGACACCTACTCGAACCATTTTCTGTAAATAAACAACCAAAGAAAAACAGATATTTCTGTTTCTCTAAAAGACATGCGAAAATCAAAAATATTAAATTGGAATGAGATTACTATGAAATCATTGCTAAATTCAATAATCAGCACTTACAAACATCCAGCAATGCATCAATCAATCAAACATTGTCTCAATTCCAATCATAAGTTCTCCAATTTCTCTAAAATTCTATTTCAACCTAAACATCAAAATCGACTAAAATCTATGTAAAGGGAGTTAAATAAGCATAAAGAGGATGAAAATTCCAATTGGTTAGGCACAAAAATCACTCAAATCCGATTAGAAGCGTGTGAGATATGAAGGATTGAAAAGATGAAGTTTTTCTCCCAAAAATCACTCAAATCCGGTTTTCGAAATTAGGAGACTTACCTGCCTTGATGATTGATCGATCATGGGCTGAGTCGATCGATCAACGAGTATCTTCTCGTGACTCTCTTTTTGATGATCGATGATCATTCTTGTGGAGGTCGATCGTTGGGTCGAGCGCGAGGTTCTATGCAGACATTATCAGTTGATCATTCTCTCGATGGTTGATCACGAGATCGAGCGAGCACCTCCTGGTAGTTGAGGATCGATCGATCCCAGAATTGAACGATCGATCACAGTGTCCGGACTAGATTTCTTTTACCTGAAATAGACGAAAACAAAAACAAGAAAAACATAAAACAAAAAATGTAGAAAATGAAAACTACCTACTAGTGGGTTGCCTCCAACTCAGCGCTTGTTTAAAGTCATTAGCGTGACTTGAGTCTCAGATGTTGATCATGAGAATCGAAAGGTTGAGCCAATGCACCTTTTATCCTTCTCCTGTCAAGGTAAGAAACCAAATGTGCAACATGGAATGCAACTATCCATGGAAAGGGCACATATTTCAAATCGAGAAAGTTTAACACAAATAAAGCACATATTTTGGAGGTTGTAATGATGGTCAGATGCTTATGGGGATCAAATGCATGTGAGGGAAAAATAAAGTCAACTTCAGGCTTAAACGAATCAATCACAAAATAGTCAACTTCATCTCCATTAATCATGTAAAACACAACATTTTCTTTCCTAGAATTCATCTCAACTTTAGGGTTCTCTATCTCATTCAAGATCTTATCGACATCAAGCACATCCCCTAGCTGAGATTTTTCAGGAAGAGATCTAGATTCGTTAGACATAGAAAGCTTAAACTCGAGATCATCATCAGTCAAAGCACATAGATAATTAACATCAAAACACACTTCACAGTAATCTCTAGCAATCTTCTCTACTCTTAAGGTATCTAGTCTTTGAGATTAACATATCAAATCATAGCATTCATCAATGATCTTAGGGGTATGCAAACTAGGAGCTACATACTCAATACAAGGCAAGTGACTAACCTCATAATCATTGATTATAAAGGTTGAGTCAATAGTACCTTCTAGTTGGCATGGTGGAACCGAATAAATTACCTCTTCGAGCAAAAAAGCTATCATGTCCTCAAGAGATGTAAGCAACCTTCCTTCAAGTGTTGCTCGACGTTTCATAATGTTCATCTTGATCATAATCACGAGATCTCTCCTTTGCATTTTCGGGTTTTCTTTGCAAATCTCATCCAGCTCCACCCTTTGTTCTGGTGTGAGTACACCTTCATCAAATCGTGGCTCCCCATATGGCTCATTAAACATGTCATCCTCTTCCAGTGACCAACCATTACATGACCAACCGATTTATCCAGCCTTGTAATCCATGGTCAACAGCTTGCTTTCATGTTAGCTACACCTGATTCAGAGAAGAAAGTAAAAAAAATGTTAGTAAATCAAATCTTAGACAAAAGTTCAATCTTAGATCATAAGGCAACAATATTGGTCCCTAGCAACGGCCCCAAAATTGATACAAGGTTAAATATACCAAATTAATCTCTCTTGTGTATCATATCGATGTAGCACTTAAGGATCAAATCCACGAAGACCAATGCTTACACTATCAATCTTTAGAGTGAAATTAAGCTAAGACAAATCAAATAACGATGGAAACTAAACAAAACAAGAAACGATGTAAAACTAATATATAAAGGCCTCAGACATCAGGAATCCACTCTGGAAGTAGGGAATCGAAATCAGGAAACTATTTAGCGCATGCTTTAAACCAATTCTCGACTTAAACATAGAACTGTAGCAAACCCACTATCAGGGTGCCTACTACTCTGTTAATCATTCTGGTGCTCCAAATTATCGTTGGTCCTAGAGATATAAACAAGCATTATCTATTGGGTGTAATATGTCCACAACTAGCGTTAACATCAGCTGTCGTTGGTTAAGGACTTGTTGCTCATCTAAGCTATTTCAGGCATCTAACAAGCTTTTGAAGAGTTAAACAACCTAAGATCATAGACTAGGTGGCAAGTCTAACCTAAGCTTTAAACACATCAATAGACGGAAAACACACAAGATCAAGACCGATTTGTTCCTAATTCATTGAATCCCTAAATCCCTAGAAATCCCTAAACCTGAATGATAAACTACTCAGACATGATAGAAAATAAGCAAACAACGAAGAAGTCTAGAAACATAATAATAAACTGAATTCAAATAGCAAAAGGTTCAGAAATATTCTCCAATGATGTTGTGGAGGATGAGATCTTCTCCCCAAAGGTTACAAAAAAACTAAGAACTCAGAATCGAAATTGTCGGTCTAAAATAATGAAAAACAGCCCTTTAATAAGTCCCAAAATTTGCAGGTACAAAACAAAGAAAATAGGGTTTTATTTTCTGCATATTTGAGGATCAATCAAGGTTTTGATCGCTAGATCTAGGGGCTGATCAATCGATCTTTAGATGTCAGGTCGATCAACAGGTCGAGCACATCTTCTTGTTGCGTCTGTTCTCTTCCAAAATAACATGTCTTTGGTACAATAATCATATCTTTCTAACCGCTTGTCCGATTGCCCTCAAACCACCTCCAAACGAAAGCTATCTCACATGGCTATCTTGTCGCCAAATTTCAGCTCGATCCAACCGTGGGAAGGATTTCAAAAGAACCCAAACTTCTGACGCTTATGCATATCCATATGCTCGTTTTCACTCAAAACAGTTCATCTTCTCCGAATGTGCTATGATCTGAATAGACTCTAAAACACACTAAAAGACTCTAAAACACACTAAAAGACTCTAAAACATACTTTGACTCAACAAAACCATGGAAAACAAGGGTTGAAAACCGATATAAACACCGTCTATCAGTATGTAGATTTGGTCAACTACCTTGTTGTTTGTGAAGTGCCCAAGAGTCTGGATTTCTATCACAGGAGTAATATCTTTAGAGATGTGAATCACTATTTTTGGAATGAAATTTACCTATAAAAGAAATTGTATGATGGGTTGTTTAGAAGATGCATTGCTGATAACATCATTTTACTAAAATTCTCAAATTTCCTAATGCACATTCATCATTGTAAGCACAGAAAGATGTCAATCAATGGGTAAGCAACTAACAATCAGTACTAGTTCAGCTCAACTAATCCAGGCCAAATTAAGAAGTTTGTAACGGCAATCAAGATTAAACTAAAAAATAAACTAAAGAATCGACAGCGCAATGGAAAAACAGAGTAATGGACTAAAGACTGAGTATGAAATGCTAATAAAAATAGGAATGGGTTCAAAACGAGTTGGGGTAATCAATCTAAGCTTAACCAGGGACTCACACTTGCTCAACAACCTATTAAGATGATCTCTAAGCCACTGATTCAAAGCAATGAAAACCATTCTCATGATTAAGAACTCAGCCCAATGTGTTCATGATTTTTGCAACTTAATGCATTAAACAAAATCTTAACATCAAAGTTGCAAAAATTACAAGAACAAGGAAGAAAGGTGTTTTCAATCTAAACCAAAAGGAGTAATAAAACGTGGTGGCTAATGTCGGTACAAAGGGGTATTTACAGATCACATTAGCCAACCCTAAACAGTCAAAGACGAAAATAAAAAGTCAACAAACTAATAGGTAGAAGCCGACTCGCAGCCAACATGTTGAAGAGTTCTTTGCATGTTGCACTTATGTCTTCAGAATCCAAGAACATGCTATATTTTTAATCATCCTTCAGTGCTAGTTGGGACAGATGAGGGTGACTATAACGCCCTAACCGTCACCTTAATGGGCCCCACATCCTTTTCGGGCCTGTGGGCCCACCTTACCGGTCGACAAGTCGGTACGCTACGTCTGGGAGGCTTTAAAGACTTATTTACCGACCCTACAAATCACCACATGATCTTTCCCCGTGTTTTGTCCTCGCTCACACGATTCTGAAAATCACTTCCCGGAAGGTCACCCATCATTTGACTACTCCAGCTCAAGCACGCTTAACTCTGGAGTTCTCTCTAGCCAAGTAACCGAAAAGATAAGTGCACTTTGGTGACATAGGTGGCCAAATCAATTCTTTTAAACCTCTCCACATGCACCACCAAATATCATATTTCCTGAAACCGGAGTGTTACAATTCACCCCCACTAACAGACCGCAACATCCTCGTTGCGTACCAGGATCATTACCCCCTTGACGGTGTGAGCCCTTGTGTCTCTACACACGTCTGGGTTCGGCTCTGATACCACTTATAACGCCCATATCCTCTTTGGGCCCGTGGGCCCACCTCACCGGTCGACAAGTTGGTACGCTACGTCCGGGAGGCTTTAAAGATTTTTTTACCGATCCTACAAATCACCACATGATCATTCCCCGTGTTTTGTCCTCACTCACACGATTCCGAAAATCACTTCCCGGAAGGTCACCAATCCATTGACTACTCCAGCTCAAGCATGCTTAACTCTGGAGTTCTCTCTAGACAAGTGACCAAAAAGATAAGTGCACTTTGGTGACATATGTGGCCAAATCAATTCTTTTAAACCTCTCTGCATGCACCACCAAATATCATATTTCCTGAAACCGGGGTGTTACAGTGACCTTGGTGCTCGCATGTCGAGTTCTCTAGTGCAAGTTCTGCTGCATCCACTCCTTCCCTGCTCCTTTGTTATTCTCCATCCATTGGTTCGAGGCCATGATGTCCTCTGAGTCCATAATGCTCAAAAAGTCCTCTCCAAGTACCTAAATTGATTCAATGCGATGTATATTCTATGCAAAATGCAGAGTATGCAAGGAATAAGCCTAAATGACTTTAAAAGGATGAAGATGTAGCGGATATGTATGCTAAAGGAACTAAATGAGACACTTAATACATGCTAAAATGCATACATATATACTCCCTCAAATTTAGGCTTAGCCTTCCCTCAAGCAAATGCATACACTAAGAAGGAAGAGCGTTTGAAAGCTGGGAACTCAGAATCGAGAACAAGCTGGTTTAAAAGTAAATCCAATGTTCTAGTCGCAATTTCTAAGATACAATTCAAAGAAGCCTTACTTAAAAACTTTAGACATGCCAATCACAATTCAGTCTAAGCTCAGCCTTAACCTACATATGCATTCAAATAGGCCATTTCTTTTAATATTCATTCAGCTCAGAACTGTGAATCAAGCTATGCATCTCCTAAGAGTTTGTTTGGTCAAGGGGAATAATTTAGAGATAAAAGTGATATTTATCATATATGGGAATCAAAACGCAATAGAGATCACTTAAGAAAGAATCAAGCTTTAGCATAATGCTAAAGGTGAGAACCAACATGCACATACAAAGATAAGACCCCATCTACCCAAACGCCCAATTGTCAAACTCATCGTTACAACCATCTACCCAAGAAATTGATCCTAGAACTACCCTTTTTCCATCGAAAGAAAAATTTCTGCCAAGAAGACCTTTTATAATCAATTTCCATAGGCTTCTTTTCATTCTTAACCTAAGCAGATGGTTTTCATTCTTTTTAATAGTTTGGGATTGTTTTAAACTTAGGTGCATCTTCTCCTTACTTGCACAACAGATCAATCTAGACATTTGACTACTGTCTTTTTACTTTGTTTCACCTTAAAACATATTTCATGCTTTGACTTCCCTAAAACCTTTACTAGATTAGTTTTCCCTTTTAGACCTTTCTCCCCTCAGATTTCTTAACTCATTCCCTTTTTCCATTCCTTCCCAATGATTTTTCTATGACTCAATTCTACATGAATGCAACTAATTGACGCTCTTTTAATGGATTTTTAAAAGGTTTTGATTTTTTTGGTTATTCTATGCCTTATATACTATGCATGATTAAAAGTATGCTAAATGAAAAATTGTTTTGGGTTTTTCTATGCCTTAAGTGCAATGCATGATGTATGACGAAAATAGAACCTAAAAAACAAAGAAACTATGTAAATGTCCTCTATGACATCGTCCAAACTTAAATCGCACAGTCCCTTGTGTGTATAAAAGCTTGAAAGAGTGATCCTACACCAGCAAGCAAACAAACTGATGCAATGTTATTTACAATGATGGTTGAAGCGTGTTACATCATTTGTAGTCAAAGAGGTGTGAAACAGATGCATTCGTGTTCTCAAGCCTGTAGTTAAGAATGTCATGGTATGGCCTTGGAGATTGTTGATGCAAAGGTGCGGCTGGATAGTGCATTTGTTGCGCCTCAGAGTAGAACTCGCTGTGTGAAGGATCTTGTGTCGCGGCCGAGGTGGGCATGTCCTTATAATTTTTCCAAACACAACAATCTGCATGTCGAGTTCTGCCCACGAGGACATTCTTCTGCGCCTCCTATACACCAAAGTATCAGCTGATTACCAGCAAACTGGTAAATGGACGTGCTTAGGTTCGAGTGAGACTGAGTGGCACCTCTGGAGTGCTTCCTGAGCTTGTGGTGGCTCACTAGGTGTAGCTTCATCACTTTCTCTCCTTAGTTCTGCTACTGCACGCCTCAGCTCATCTCGCTCTCGCTTTTCCTCATGTCTCCCGCGAACTATGCTTTTGACAATTTTCACCAACCACTTTTTAACCTTTTCCAGTATTCCCACATATTTGTGATCTGCTTGGGTATGTGGTCCATGTCTTGGAGCATCATAGTCTTCAAAGAAATACTCTTTGGGTCCAAACTCTTCGTTTTCAGTTGGCTGAGGGATTGGAAGAATTGGTGATCTTGCTGGATCAATCAGAATCTCAAAGGGAGGAATGAAGTCATTGTTTCTATCCATCTCATTGATGTCCACTCTGTGCAAGGGAGAGTGATGAAAGTATTTCTCTTTCTTCGATGATTAAACCTCGTACACCAACCTACCACCAAACTCGTTCTTATTCAGGATTTTAGCCTTCTTTAGGTTCTTGATATATATGAAGCGAGGTCCAATTGCAGCTGACTGGTCTGGTTTCACCCCACACACCTTCAATATTTGATAGAGTACTCCTCCAACACAGATTTTCTTTTCCAGTGTGTTTCTTGGTGTTGGTCTTGGCACTTTCTCTACATTAGATAAGGTGACTGACAAGAGGATAAGCCAATCCATCATTGTAGTCATCTCCTATGGTAGGTTCTGCATTGGCTCTTTCTCCCACAACCTCCTTAAGTGCCATCATCAGCATTTGCATTTAACCCATATTCATTGGAGCAGTAGTACACCTTGCATATAAGACATTTGCAACGGCTCTACGCATGTAACTAAAGCACGGGTTTCAGATTCTGTTACCTTTGGACTGAGAAGAATCAAAACTTCTTTCTCCGCTTATAGTGTTCCAAAGCTCATCCATTTTGTCTTCATCCGTATTATGGAAAGCTGTTCAGCCCATGTTTGATTAGACAGAGTACTTGGATTTGCTTCAAGGTGCATTTGTATTTGGTCCCATTCACATATAGCGAAATGTACCCTCTGCCATGCTTCTCTAGCAAGTCTGCAATCTTGGGATCATATTCAACAACCTAAACGGTTGCCAAGAACTTTGTTGTCGCTTCAGCATAGGTTTTAGAGGCAGTGTACATTAGGTGTGATAATTGACAATGCTCGAACAAAGGTCAACGTCTCTAGAGATTCCATGCACATCCATTGTCTCTCGGTGTGGATAGCGAGTTCTTGCACATCCCATTTCTTAATTGTTGCATATGCTCTGTTGGGGTCAGCTTTATTCAGGATTGCCCTCTCCACCTTCTCGGCTTTGTTTATGGCAAGGGTCTCCCAAGCCACACTTTCTGAATAGCCGTATTCCATCCGCTCTCTTATAACCTTTGTTAGCTAGTCTTCCTGCTATACTCGCTCCTTATTACCCATGGCCTTATTACCAACTGCTTCATTACCAGACCTAGCTGCTTGATCAATTTCCTAAGCATGCGATTCTTCTTCAGACTTTTCCCCACTCACTCTAGGCGTTTCCCCTTCAGTCTTAGATGGTGAGGCCGGTTTCTTCCCTTTATCAATTAGTGCAAGATTTCCTATCCCAAACAACCCACTTATATCTTGTATTCCCAGCCTAGTAAGCGGCCTTTCTTTTCTTCTTTGTTGCCTCTCTAGAGCAGTCTGGAGTGATTTGGTGAAGGAGCTAGAACTCGACTTCTCAGCAGGATGATTTTGAGATAAGAAAGTCCCACCAGCACTTCCACCACTTGGATCAACAGTGGTTTTCTCCTCATCACTCTTCGGTTGTAGAATAAGCTTCTGGTTAGCCACTGAGCTTCTCCTTCTATCTTTCGGACTTTCATATGGGATTGTTGAGCATTTACCACCAGATTTCTTCTTTCGGTCCCTTGCTCTATCTTTGGCCCTTGACTGGAACTCATGAGCACGCTGGGAAGAAAGAGAGGATATAGACATTGCAACAACAATGATTTGAGGCAGAAAAAAGTATATGATTTGACTAGAATAGTGAACTCGCACCAAGAGACTTGCTATGCAGTCAGCTAGTTGGACAGATCAGCTGCTTAACTCGCTTAACTCGGACTACCAAACTCGCTATGACTTGCTTCGAGTTGGGTTTCCTGGGGCAGAACTCAAACTTGAGATTATAGAGAGAAGCTTGAAGAGAGAGAATTTCATTTTTCAAATGAAGGTGTGAGCTGAGGAAGAGACGAGGTCGGCTTTTATAGAGAGTTGGATGGTGAATGATTTATTAAACAGATTAAATTAAAGTAGGGGACAAGACCATGTGGGAAAGGATAATGTTGACTCCTCCTTGTCCCACACTCGGCCAAACAATCTCGAAACCCTTTCCAAAACTTTATTTCTGTCCACACAACCCTCTCCTCGTAACTTGGAGAAAATTCTGTCATTGTCCCCTCTCTGCTCAGAACTGAGTAACCCCCATATTCCTTCTAGATGGTCATTTTTCAAACACCATATTTATTTAGTGACTGTTCCTAGCTCATTGTGGTCTAATTTTCTGCAAAAATACATTCTCAAACAGGAAATAAAATAATATAGTAGGTTTAGTAAGATGAGAGTTGGTCTAATCCGATGATTAGACGATTAGGTTCTTGATTAAATTATAAAAATATGATGCTCGATGGAATAAATTATGTTGCTAGAAGGTTGGGCAATGCGTTTAGTGAAAAGTATAAAGGGGTAATGGAAGGTGAGTCTTTGTGTCATAACTTGTCTCTTTCCCTCCCCCTGTTCACATAAATGTATTACCTTAAAAGGATATAAGTGCCTAGACTCCTCAGTAGGACCTACAAAAAGGACCAAGGAGTGAAGAATCTTTGTTGGCCACCAACTCGTTGTGGGACCATTGTTATGCTAGGAGCGAGTTGGTTGGTTTTTGGTGGCAGAATTGCAACTCGCAGTAGGTGATGTCGAGTACAGTTGGTCATCGGCTTTTTGGGGTTCAACATTCCCCAGTTATAGCCTTAAACACTGTACTCGACCACATTTTACACCTTAGACCTGAAGACACATGACAACTACCAAAATTAGAAGCATAGAGAAAGATAAAAGATTTCAAGATATAAATAGAATAAAAATATGTATAAGGATACCATGATACTGCCTCCAAAGTGTTCTCGTTTATAGTCACAGAGCTTAATTTCTCACCCCCATCAGTGTTGGGGTTGTTCATTGAGAAGAACCAACATTCTCTCAGATTTGGTCTCCTCAGCCAAATAAGGCTTTACCTATTGGCCATTTATTGTGAAATCTTCACCATTCTTGTTGGTAAGAGTAATTGCTCTGAATTGTATGACTTCCTTCACTCTAGACAGACCAGACCATCAGGACTTAAGCTTCTGAGGGAATAACTTCAGCCTTGAATTGAAAAGAAGAAATTGATCACCAGTTGTGATCTTCTTGGGCCCTAATTTCTTGTCGTGAAAGTCCTTGGTTCTTTCCTCGTAGATTTTTGAGCTCTGATAAGATTCCAGCCTGGCTTCTTCCAACTCAGGTAGACCCATTGCACTTTTCACTTATGTTTTCTTAAGGTAGAAACTCAACAGCCTAGTTGTCCAAAGTTCTTTGTACTCAACCTCAATCGGAAGATGGCAAGAATTCTCATATAGATGTTAGAATGGTGTTCTCCCAACCATAGTCTTGAAAGCAGTCCTATAAGCACAAAGTATCATCTAGCTTGGTAGCCCAATCTTGTTTCAAAGTTTCCACAACTCAAGCTAGAATGGCTTTGATTTGTTTATTTGAGACTTCAATCTAACCACTCGTTTGTGGATGATAAGGTGTTGCCACCTTATGCTTGACTCCATGTTTCCGCAACAAATTTTCAAAAAGCTTATTGATGAAGTGGGAACCTCCATCACTAATCGCAACCCTTAGGACACTAAATCTAGGGAATATGATGGTCTTGAACAACTTCTATGCAGCCTTGGCGTCATTTGTTGGGCATGATATGGCCTCAACCTACTTGGAAATATAGTCAACTGCTATGAAGATGTATCTGTTTCCATAAGAAGGGGGGTTGAAAGGACGAACTCTATGCCCCAACAATCAAACACTTCAACTTCTAGGATGGGCTTCTGTGGCATCTTGTTCAGCTTACCATTGTTGTGTACCCTTTGACAAGGATCACATCTGGAGATGAATCGTTGAACATCTATGAACAAAGTAGGTCACCATAATTCCACTTGCAGCACCTTCTGAGCAGTCATGAAAGTAGCAAAGTGTTCTCCATATACTGACCCATGGTAGTGTTCTAAGACTCCCTGTACTTCTTCCTCAGCTATACACTGTTAGAACAACCCATCTGTCCCCTTTTTATACAAGTATGGTTCATCCAAGAAGTAGTGGTTAACATCCTTGAAAAACTTCATCCTTTGATAAGAGTCCATGATGTTAGGAACTTCCCCAACAACTAGGTAATTAACCAAATCCGCATACCAAGACAGTGAAGACCCATCAAGCTTATTCTTGAGTATGAGGCGGTTTTCCTTAGTCATTTTGACCAATTCGGTTACTCTCATGTTGAGGTGGGTGTGCGAGGTCAATTATTGGGCTTGAACTTCACCTGCTCCAAATGTCATAAGCTGCTATTTTGGCATGGAGTCATCAATGGGGATAGAATCTTCTATCAATATCCTAGAAAAATGGTCAGCTACCCCATTCTCTACCCCATGCTTATCTACAATCTTAATGTCAAACTCTTAGAGTAAATTATCCACCTCAGCATCCTTGGCTTGACATCATTTTTCTTCATTAGGTACTTAACGGCAGTATGATCATTATGTACAACCATCTTCAATCCAACGAGATAGGACCTGAACTTCTCAAAAGAAAATACCACAACAAAGACTTCTTCTTCTGTGGTTGCATATATAATCTGGGCTTTATCGAGCGTCCTACTTGCATAGTAGATCACATTCAGCTTGTCCTTTCTTTGACCCATAATTGCTACTACAGCATAGTTATTTGCATCACACATTATCTCAAAGGGAAAAGTCCAATTGGGACCTTGGAAAATTGGGGCATACACTAAGCTACTCTGAATCGAAATTAAACTGAGCCTCTTTGCATAATAGGCGAGTGGGTGGTGTTGATATCTTGGAGAAGTCCTTAATAAACCTTTTGTAGAACCCAACATGATACAAGAAACTTCTAATGGCCTTAACCGTGTTAGGAGGCTGCAAATGAATCATAATTTTGATCTTAGCCTGATCAACCTTAATACTCCTCTCTGATATCTTGTGACCCAAAACGATTCCTTCCCTAACCATGAAGTGACACTTCTCCCAGTTCAGTACCAGATTTATCTCCATGCAGCTACTTATTACCCTGCACAAGTTTTACAAACAAGAGGAGAAGGAGGAGCCATATACAGAGAAGTCATCCATAAAGACTTCTACCATCTCCTCGTATTAATCCGAAAAGTAGACATCATGCGGCATTGAATTGTAGCAGGAGCATTACATAAACCGAATGGCAATCTTCTATAAGCGAACGTGTCATAAGGGCAAGTAAAGATTGTTTTCTCAAGATTTTTGGGGTGTATATGTAAATGAAATAATCCACTATACCTATCAAGAAAGCAGTAGTATTGGTGATTGGCTAATCGTTCTACAATCTGATCAATAAAAGGAAGTGGTAAGTGGTCATTCGTAGATGAAGAGTTCAGTTTTTTATAATCTATCCACATCCTATGACCAGTAATGGTCCTAGTAGGTATCAGCTCATCCTTATCATTTCTAATGACAGTAATTCCTCCTTTGTCAGGAACACAATGCACATGTGAAACGTACTTACTATCAAAAATTGGATAGATTACTTCAGCATCTAACAACATAAGGATCTCCTTCTTCACCATTTCCTGTAAATTAGGATTCAACTTATTTTGAGACTCAATGCTTGAATGAAACTCGTTTTCAAGATGAATCCTATGAGTGTACAAGCTAGGTTATATGCCTCTAATGTCAGCTAGAGAATATCATATTGCCTTCCTAACTTTTTCAGCTCAGACAACAACATGCTCAATTCATCATCATTCAAAGCATCATTAACAATGAAATGATAAGTGTAATTAGGGAGCTAGAAAGCGTACCTTAGCCCTGTATAAAGTGGTTTCACTTTCACTTTCGTAGCCTTGAGTTCAGACCAATCATTGTTGGTTTTTGTAGAGGCGACCTTGACCACACTCATATACCGTCTTGTGATTGAGTTTGGTATGAAGACAGTAAGATCTTGGCTTGTTGGAGTTCCTTTCTCTAATTGCTGCCTCAACCTCAGAACCTGCTTCATCCATCTCCTCTATTGTCACTGAACCTCAAACTGGACTGTGAGAGTCCGTGTGTTTCCCTAAACACTCCGCTTTCTAACTAAAGTAGCCATTATCAGCTGGTCTTGTCAAAGCCACTTGTAATGCATCCTTAGCTGTAAGTTTTTCCAAGAACTCAGATGCTAAGGCTTCCATTTCTTGAATCCAGAACACTTGAACCTGAGTGGAAGGCTACTTCATTACGTCGTTCATGTTAAGCTTCATCTTGAGATCCTTACCCAGATTCAGCTCAATTGTTCAACTTCTACAATCGATGATTGTAGCAGCTATAGCCATGAATGGTCTTCCAAAGAGTAATGAATCCCTAGGCTCTTCATCCATTTCCAATACCACAAAATCATTTGGGATCTCTACACCACCGACTTTAATAGGGAGATCCTCTAACTCACCATGAGGAATCCTCACACTCCTATTAGCCAAGACTAGAGAAATCTTGCAAGCCTTATAATTGTTGAAGCCAAGCCTTTATGCAATAGAAAGTGGCATAGGGCTGAACAATGCACCCAAGTCACATAGAAATTTGCTGAATGTTAAAGAACCCAAAGAGCAAGGGACTGTAAAGGTGCAAGGATCATCCAACTTCATCTTAATGATAACACTAATCTCATGAGTGAGTACAATCATCCCTTCAACTTCCTTAGTTCTCTCTTTCACTATGTCTTTCAGAAACTTCTTATAGGGAAGCATCAACATGAATACACCGAGCATAAGAATCTTAATCTTAATAGCAGCCATTTGTTTATCAAAAGTAGCATTGTACTTTTCAATGAGATCCTTCTTAAACCTATGGAGAAATGGTAAATAAGGCTTGTAAGGAGGGGGAACAAATGGCTTAGTCTTTTCTTGAGAACTCCCTGACGTCATAGTTACAGAAGGTAGAACTTGATGTCCTTAAGTCTGAGTTTGTGTGTCGAGGTGTGTATAAGAAGAGGTTTTGGCGAGATTTTCTCCATAGAAGGCCGAACAAGATGCTCAACAGTCTGAGTTGGTGTGTCGAGTTCAGCTTCTGGAGTTGATTTACCAGCCTTATCTTTGATTAGGCTTTCCTACCATTCTTGAATCATATTGTCTTCAATATCAGCAATGTTCTAAGCACAAATGAACAACTCACGTCTACTTCTCAAAGTAATGGCATTGGCATGGTATTCCTTGGGATATTGAACAGCTTGCCCAGTAGTCTTCACAGTAGAAGAAGAGGAAGCTTGATGGCTATCAACATATTTCAGCCTTGCATTCAGTGTCTGAAATCTGCAGTTTAGATCATTGTGGGAGGCTAAAATTTTATTGTGGACCTCACCAAACTTCTTGGTCATCTCACTGGCGGAAACAGTTGGTCCTTTAAGAAGTTGTTGGAGAACGTCCATAACTTCTGGAGCTTGTTAAGGAGGCTACGGAAACCGGTGCTTTGTACCGAGGTTGTACGGTTAGGACGTGATGAAAGCTCTGACGATACTGGTGATTAGGAAAACAAGCCTTGTTCTGAGCTTGCTGAGGTTTAGGCGAATAGACTTGGTCTTGAGGATTGACTACATTTGTGCTTTTGTATGAGAAGTTTGGTTTCTGCTTATAGTTTTTATACTCCTTGTGCCCACCTCCTTGATTCTGAACAAAGCTGACCTCTTCAACAGAATCATCCTCCCCTTCTTGGACCTGTTCTTCCTCACAGACAAGATGAACCTGTTTCTGATTTGTGAGCAACAACTTGTCAAGCTTGTCATTTACGGCTTTGATTTCTTTTTGATTGAATGGATCCTAATCAGCTACTGCCGTGACGTTCCTTTCATAGTCTTCTCCATACTCTCCATTCGACTGAGCTAAGTTCTCCACCAGCTCCCACCCTCGTCAACATCTTTATTAAGGAAGCAACCATTGCTGGCTGTGTCCAGCAGCATAGTGTACTTGGGAAGAACAACTCCATAATGAACCTATTTTGAGGGCATTGGGACTGGTACATCTTGTATCGCTCCCATGCCTCACAAAATGTTGTGTGGTTGTTCTAAAGAAAGCCAGCAATAGCATTAAGAAGCTAGGCGGTTCTGGAGTTGGAGAAGAATTTAGCAAGAAAGGCTGTCTTTCAATCCGCCGAGGAGGTAATAGTTCCCTGAGGCATGTGCTTTTCCCGTAGATAGGCTTTTTCCTCAGGAGAGCATGGGAAAATATATGCTTGAAAGCATCCTCACTAACCCCACTGATCTTAGTCAGTCCACATAGTATTTTGATCTTGTCTAAGTGAACCAAAGGATCCTCGGAAGGCAACCTATAATCTCAAAGTTGTTGTTTTGGATGGTTGGTGGTGTTATACCATGTCTTTGTGCATGAATGCAAGGCGCATAACCATCCCCAATATTTCGTGGCCTTTCAACATGAGGCCTAGGTGAAGGAAGTACATGAGGTGTACTATCTTGCAGTCCTTCTATTGTAGTGTTATCATCCATCTCAACCAGTTCAGAGTTATCAACCTGTATCATGTCCCTCTGTTCTCTTAGTTCCCATTGAGCAAATGGATAATGTCTAGGTATCTAATCAGATTTTGGTTACCCTTGAACCTATTCTGCATTAGCGCAGAAATCCACCCCCATAAAATATAACTCGACTTTGTGCAGTCAAGTGCCGCATACTAGGTTGTATGGAAACGGTCTCAAACGGAGAACGCAACCTGGAACACGTTGAGGATGCCAGTTCGAGTTTAACTTGAGAACATCAAAAATAGAGGAATTGGGATATTTGTACCCTGTGTAACTAAATGTAACCAGAACTTAGTCTCAGCAAGGTGAAATTCGTAATTGAAGCTTGCATAAACCCATTTGGCAATGGCACCAATTTGATAACAGTATTTTATTGAGTTCCTCAAATATCCTATTTCACATTCATTATTGTAAGCACAAAAAAAGGTGCCAATCCCGTGGGTAAGCAACTAAGAATTTGTATTAGTTCAACTCAACTAACCAAGCCAAATCAAGCAGTTTGTATCGACAATCCAGATTAAACTCAAAAATAAACTAATGGAAAGACATAGCAATAGCAAAACAAAGTAATGGACTAAAAACAGAGTGTGATGTAAATAAAAATTGGCAATAAATGGGTTCAAAAGGAGTGGGGATAATCGATCTAAGCTTAACCAGAGACTCACACTTGCTCAACAACCTATTAAGATGATCTATAAGCTACTGATTTAAAGCAATCAAAACCATTCTCATGATTGAGAACTCAGCCCAATGTACGATCTGACCCAAATCTCTAAGGTAATCCACACTTGTTATAGCCTTAAAAACAATCAATTTCTAGCTAAAATCACCCTAAACTATCAATTTCTTGAGTTATAAATGCAAATATGAGTCCTAAGTCCAGTCAAGCATTTTCACAAACACCTTATAGCTGTGGAATGGAAAGATCAGATTTAAAATAACCAAGATGAAATAAGCATGAAGAACAGCTAGAGTGAAGAGATCCTATGATGAACTACCCCGGGCAAGTGTGAGATTTCTAGATCTACAAAGATCTATATCATTTCCATATGAACCCTAAGTGATCTACTCAATAATCATGATAAAATGCAAAAACCCAGAACATATAATAGATGACATAATCAAAAAGATAAGAAGAAGATAAATTAGAGAAAATAATGAAATAAACTCAGAAACTTAATTAAACAAAATCTTAACATCAAAGTAACACAAATTACAATAACACAGAAGAAAGGTATTTTAAATCTTAGCAAAAAGCACTACTAAAACGTGGTGGCTTCTTTGGGTACACAAGGGTATTTATAGCCCTATTTAGCAACCCTAAAAAGTCAAAGACGACAATACAAAAGAAAACAAAATGATAAGTAGAAGCCAACTCGTAGCCAACATGACGAGGAGTTTTCTGCGAGTTGCACTTGTCTCTTCAGAATCCAACAACTCGCAGTATTACAATCATCCCTCACTACGAGTTGGGCCAGATAAGGGTGGCCTCGGTGCTTGCATGTCGAGTTCTCTAGTGCAAGTTCTTCTATATCCAGTCCTTCCCTGCTCCTTTGCTGTCATTCATCCATTGATTCGAGGCCATGATGTCCTCTGAGTCCAGAGTGTTCAAATATCCTCTCCAAATACCTAAATTGCTTTAGTGCGATGTATATGCTATGCAAATGCAGAGTATGCAAGGATGAAGCCTAAACATCTCTAAAAGAATGAAAATGCAGTAGATATGCATGCTAAAGGAACTAAATGAGACACTTAAAACATCTTAAAATGCATACATATTCCTGGCAACAACGCCAAATTGATAACAACATTTTTCACTCAATACACAAATCAATTATCCCAACGCATTATCATAGTCATTGCACTACAGAAGGTGTCAATCCAGATGGGCGAGATGCTAGCAATTAAGGTGTGATCAAATCTACCTAATCCAAGCGAAGCACTTGATGTGGAAAGTAACAACCTAAAATAATTAAAATGCAAATAAAAGAGTAAACAAAATTGAGCAAAGAAAAACAAAGCAATGGATGAAAAACATAGTATGAAAATCGAATATAACAATAGGCAATAGACGGGTTCTTGAGGACTGAGGATCATTGATCAATGATTAGCTAGGGATTCTAGAACTTACTTAACAATCTAATAAGACTGATCTCTAGGAAAAAGATTCAAGCAATCATGCAATCAACATCATCCTCATGAATATTGAACTCAACCCAAATGCAATGAGATATACCTCTCATTAGAAATACACACTTGGTTTTGCATTAAGAAACAACCTAATACAACCAATAGACACTCTAAACTACCAATCCCTTGAGTAAGAGATGAAAATCCCAAGTCTAGGTTCATTCAAGCATTTTCACAAACACCTTATGGGTGTGGAATGCAAACAACTGATTTCAAGTGATCAGGTTGAGATAGGCATTAAGAGCACCTAGAATGGAGAGATATAAACATAAACAGCCTTAAACAAGATTGGAAACCCCTAGATCTCCACTGATCAATCTCATTTCCTCAAGAACCCTAGAAGATCTAAACAGATTTTATTACCAAGAACACAAACCTAGAACATAAAATAAGTGCATAATTATTAAAGAGCAGAGAAGGATGAGAAGAATGCAAAAGAAAATAAACTCAAATACTTATTAACCATAAGAAATATTCATACAAAGCTAGAGAGATTATTTGTGGAAGTTTAAGAATACAAGAGGCAGAACAAACATGGATAAATGTTTTTGTGGGCTAAGAGGGGTATCTATAACCTTTTTGGAAAATCATACATAAAAAGTCAACATAAAATTGGTCAAAGGAAATGGCCAACTCGACCACATATTGGTTGAGTGTATGTGAAAACTTCAAACGAGCATCTTGGAGCATGAATTCGGTCAATGGTGATCAGATGAAGGTGAAATCAACCATGTTTGGAGGAGTTCAAGGGTTGAGTTTAGTTGAGAGTCCTCAAAACAGGGCATGGTGCTTCAGTTTGACATTTCTGGTCATTTGGATGGAACTCGACCAAATGTTGGTCGAGTTGAGCTAAATCTGGCACTAAGGTACTCCCTTTGTTGTACTCAGCCCTCAAATCCAATCCATGATAGTGCTCACTCCAAAATGCTCCCAAGTTATCCAAAATGCTTGAAAGGTACCTAGACATCACTCCAAATGCCAGATGTATGCAATGTGTGCAAATGGGCCTAAAAAGACTCTAAAATGATGTAAATGCAGTGAATATGCATGCAGTATGGACCAAATGAGACCCCTACAACTATCGAAAATGTAGACATATTAATTGTTGAAGAAGAGGTTCAAGGAGTTTTAGAGCATCGTAATGGGTCAACATATGGTGGTCACTTTGCCACATTCAAGACTGTTCAGAAAGTGCTGCAAGTGGGTTTATGGTGGCCCACTATTTTTAGAGATGCTCAGGCATTCATCTCCAAGGGTAATCATTGTCAAAGGATGTGCAACATCAACAAGAGGAATGAAAAGTCACAAAATCTAATTCTTGAGGTTGAGGTATTCAACTGGTAGGGGATAGACTTCATGGAGCCATTAAATCCACCATCACGTTGGAACCATTACATTCTAGTAGCAGTTCATTATGTTTCCAAGTGGTTTAAGGCAAAAGCATGCCGAACTAATGATTCTAAAGCAGTGCTGAAGCTATTCAAGACCATCATTTTCCCCAGATATTGTAGTTCCAAGAGTTGTAACTAGTGATGGAGGATCTCATTTCCTCAACAAAGTGTTTGCGAACATATAATGGAAGTATGGAGTTAAGCATAACATAGCTACACATTATCATCCTCAAACTAATGGTCAAGTTGAACACTCAAAAAGCTGATCAATGCAATGCTTTCAAGAATCGTTGGTGCATCTAAGAGAATTTGGGATGTGAAACTCGATGACACATTATGAGTATATAGAACAGCTCACAAGACTCCCATTAGAAGAACTCCATTTCAGGTGTTGTATGGCAAGTCATGCCACCTCCCTTTTAAGCTCGAATACAAGGTGATTTGGGCTACAAGGTTTCTGAATTTTGACCTCAAGACACCCGAAGAAAAGAGGCTTATGGATTTGCATGAATTAGAGTATATCAGACTTGAAGCTTATGAGAGCTCAAATGGGTACAAGGGAAGAACTAAAGCATTTCATGACAAGAAGATTGTACTTAAGAAAATCACAACTTGTGATCAATTGCTTCTATTCAACTCAAGGCTTAAGTTGTTTCCTAGAAAATTGAAGTTAAGATGGTCTAGTCCATTTAAAGTGCAAGAGGTCTTATCATATGGATCAATCACTCTTACCAACAAAAATGGTGAAGACTTCATAGTGAATGGCCAAAGAGTGAAGCCTTACTTGGCTGATGAGACTATCTCCGAGAAAACTTTAGTTCTTCTCAATGAACCACCCAACCTATGATGGGTGTGAGAAGTCAAGCTTATTGACCATTTCCAGTTCAAGGGACCCACTCGAGTGTCAGGAATCGTGCTGAGTTTTGCTTCTTTGGCCGAGTGGGAGAAAATGAGGACATATTCACGTGAATGGGAGTGTTCTAAATGCTTCAGAACCACATGGGAAGCAAAGGGAATCATAAGGTCCCATATCTTTGACCTCTTTCCCATTGCTTCTGTCATAACTTCACATGGGCATGTTTCACTTTAATTTCATCTGCATTTGTTTTCATTCATCAGTTCACCCTCTATATAATCGTGCATACACCTTCACTCCTCCACACACAATTCACTTACATTCATTTCTCTCTCTAGCAAACATTCCCTCCTTGGTTTTTACCTCTTTTATTGCAGTAAAATTCCAAACTCGAGCAAGATTGAGGAGAACATTAGAAGCCTAGTGAAGATTGATGTGCCTAATTCTAAGGTGTTGAGAGTTACGCTCGACCAAGCAAGCAGAGTGAGTCATTCGAGTTTGGTGATTTTTCTAGTGAACTGTGCGGTAAAGAGATACACTCAACCACTTCCCAGTTGAGTTATACCAATCGGATTCTCGTGAACTCCTATATGGTGATGTCTAGCTCAAATTCGTTGAGAGACTTGGTAATAAATGCTTTCAAGAGAAGTTCAAGGAGATACAACCAGTTCTAAGGGTTGGCGGAGGAAGTTCTAGTAGGGGAACGGGGAAGAAGCCTGCTTCTTCCCCATAATGTGAAGGGGAACCCCAGAGGTGAGTGAGTGATAGAAGAGGAAGTGATGCTAAGAAGAGCTCTGAAGATGCCGATGAGAAAGAGGATGTGAGAATTAGTAAAGTGAGAGAAAGGAGATTGGTGCTTCAATGAGAGAGTGAAGAAGAAGTAGTTGTGGAAAGCTCTCCACATGATGCTGAGCTTATAGAAGAAGATGAGGCTAATGATGACAATTCTGGTAATGGAGAAGATGTTGAGCAAGAAAATGAAGTCACAAGGGTCATAAACGATTTAATGCAAGATGGATATAGCGAGCAAGCAACATGGGAAGCCTATACAGTAACTCAAGCCGAGAGAGTGGAGAACGCAGTCTTGCAGCATTCTGATCCCAACAAAGCTTATCAAGCGATATAAAAAATAGGTTTCCTAGAGATTTACTACCCCCATCGTGAGACTATGGATGCACTCGGGATCATCAGAGATGTAGATCTTCTCTTTGAAGATTGCTTTTTATCAAGCTTTATGTCCTAAGTCTTGTAAACTTAGGAAGAAGATACCCTAACATTCCTTGCCACAGTCCACTTCCACGAGTATGATGAGAAGATCACGAGTATGCTGGAAAAATATGGTGTAGGGCACATCGCTTTCACATTGAACCGGACAAAGTACAAGTTGACATTGAAGCAAATTCAGGTACTTTTTTGTTTTAGAAGTGGACTGGACCATTTTCCAAACATTGATGACGACGAGTTAGATAAGCTTTGGAATATGATAAATAGTAAAGAGATGTTTGATTCATCTTGCTGTAAGGGTACTTGGATCGGAAACCATGTTTGAATTATATGAGTAGAGCGATTGCCAACTTCTTTTTGCAAGATATACTACCTGGCCAAATTATCTTGGAGAAATGTAGATGCTTCTCACTGCTCTTAAAGTGGTTGTGGGGAAACGAGCAAATGGTGGACCCATCATAAGAGATGAATACGACACGGGGTTAGCATTTTCACTTACTAGTTATCTCACCAGCTGCCGACGTAGAGCCAAGTCCAATGCCAAGAATAACTCACAAATACCAATTTATGTTGGAGATGTAGTTTATCAAATCTTAAAAGCTTGCAAGGTGAAGGTTAACAAATCAGCATGGGTTGAGCCTCGATTCATGGATATTGAATACCTAAGGAGTGCTGACTTTCTGCATAAGAAAGACTATGGTGGGAAGCTCATCTAGAAAGTTTAAACATCCAAATAGACCAAGAGCTTTCATCACCCTCCCTTGCCTAGAATTTAAAACAATGAGAATGGGGAACAATACATACTGCATTCCACCTTTGTAAGTTCAAATTGATCCAAACAGATCAATTCCGCCTCCTCCAATTCCTCCACCAGTTGACAATAAAGAAATAGAACCAGAAAATTACTTCTTGGAAGGATACAATGCACCAAGCCAAGGAGCTGCTGTGAGAGAGGCTCATAAGCACATTGGGATGCTCCAAAATATGAACAAATGGCTGTAAAGAAAGTTAAGGGTTGGTAAAAGGTAGAGCTGAAGATAAGCAAGAACGAGATGAGCTAAGGCGCTAACTAGCTGAATTTGGAAGAAGATATGTTGGAGCTTCACCTAGTGATCCACCTAAAGCTCAGAAAGCACATCAGAGGCGTCATTCAGTCTCCAGTGAGCCATCACACATCCCTCAGCAGGTTCCAATTAGGCATTCCTCAGCAGACACTCTGACATATTGAATAAGGGATCGGACACGCAGAAAAGGTCAATTAAGTGCATCAATCGATCCCTCTCGGGTAGAGTTTTACTAAAATACTCCTGAAATGCCTCACTCAAGTGCAGCACTTGACACCTCTCTTGTTAAGTATGACCCACACGCACAAGGAATGCCTTACGCAGCGGCACCACTTACACATCAGCCACCTGAGCCTTACCAGAATCTTTATTCATATATCCTACTATATATGAACGCCTCCAATTCATACATCTTCGACTTCAAGTATGGTACACACTCCAACCTTCATTGTTTATACCATCGCATCATTCATTTTGTTTTGCTTGTCTAGGATATTCCTTCAATCTTTTACTACACAAGGGAATGCATAGTTTAAGTTTGGGGGAGAGTTCTAGAGGATATTAACATTTTTTTTCTGTTTCTTAGTTTTGGTTTTCGTGTTAGATCATGCATCATGTTTACTGTATAAAAATCCAAAAAGATTTTTCATTTAAGCATATTTTAATCATGCATCGGATATAAGGCATAGAAAAACCAAAAAACTTCGAAAAAACTTTTCAAAGTTTATAAAAAGAGTGTCATGTAGGATTTAGTGTAGAATTTGCATTGGAAATTATGAGGACAAAACCGTTTAGAATTGCTACTTTATTTGCTATACGTAATGTCTTAGTTGTTAGTTCTTTGATGCATTCCAAGCTTGTTCTAATAGTTAAAATTGCATCATGCTAGGAATTTTTAGTTTGAGCTTCATGCCTTGATTGAACTATGTTGTGATCTGATGTCATTCCTTACTAAGTGGTAACCTTAATTTGACTTCCAATTATCAAGTCTTCGCATCGATTTTGAACTTGTGGATTGCACATAATACTTTGATTTCCTATACCATTTAATGTGTGTTATGTGGGGCCTGTTTTTTGGATTGAACTTGGTATAAAGTGATAGGTGAGAGCCAACAAGAGCATGACTTCATGAAGATGCTGGTTCACGATTTTGGAATCAGTTAGGACTAGGTGGTTTCGAATTTTGGGTGTGGGAAGCTTGTGTTTAATGCAGGGAAATGAATGAAAAGAAGAAAGGGTAAAGACTCCTAAGCTAAAAGTGTTTAAGGGGATAAATGTCTAAAAGTTATATGTGTTGTAGTAAAGGTTTTGGGGAATGAAAGTATGAAAAAGGTTCTAAACATTGGAAAGAAAAGCAAGACAAATGTCTAATAAGCCTTACAGTATAAGAAGGAAAATAACCAAAGATGTAATTGTATAAGTTCTAGATAGCTAGAAGTCACCAAATACGAACCTCTCCTTAAATTGATCTTTGTGGTGAAACGAAAAAGCATTGTTTTGAAAGGGTAGATTAGGATCATTTTTTGGGATTAGATGGGATAGGTTGAGTCCGACTTTGGGTGCATGGGTAGATGAAGTCTTGCCTTTGTATGCATCCATTGGTTCTCATCTTTAGCATTGTTGAAGCTTATTACATTGATTGAGTGATCCTTATGCTTAATTGATTGTCCACTAACTAAAAATAGATCATTTTATTCTCTTAGTCCATACCCTTTACCAATCTAGTTATTAGGAGATGCATAGCTTGATCCATGGTTTTGTGCTAATGAATGTTAAAAGAAATTGTAGATATGAATGCATATGTAGGTTGAGGCTGAACTTGGATTGAATTGTGATTGGCATGGCTGCAGTTTGTAAGTATGGTTTGCTTAACTTGCATCTCAGAAATTTCATCTAGGACACTTAGTTTACATTTAAATCAGCTTGCTTCGGTTCTGAATTCCCAGCTTGCATCCTCTCTTCCTTCTCATCTCTATGCATTTGCTTGATGGCAAACATAGTCTAAGTTAAGGAGGGTTGATATGTATTCATTTTAACATGTTTTAGGAGTCTCATTTAGTCCATTTTGAATACATATCCACAACGTTTCCATTATTTTAGAGTCCTTTAAGGTTCATCTTTGCATACTTTGCACTTGTATGTTGTATTGGAGTCATTTTAGGTACTTGGAGAGTGTATTTAGAGCGTCCTAGGCTTAAAAAGAGATTGTGGACTCGGATTGAAGGATAAAGCACAACATGGAAGCAGCAAAGGAGCAGACATAGCAGAACTTGACCAACGTCACTCGATTATCACTTGGTCGAGTGACCTTTTATCTTTCAGAATGCTGACTTATTAATTATGTCTTTGACCTTTTAGGGTTATGTAATGTGGGCTATAAATACCCATTAAGACACACAAACAAAAACAACGTTTTATTTCAAATTTTAGCTAAGTTTTAAAGAAGTTTTCTCTCTTTTCTCTTGTAATTTTTCTACTCTGTTGTTAGATCTTGTTTAATCCATTGAACATTTGCATTTACTTCCTTTTTCAATCTTGTTAATCTCTTTCTTATCTTTGTAATTATGCTATTTATTTTAGTATTGAGTTTATGCATAGTAGATCCATTAGGGTTCATGAGGAAATGGGCTAGATCAATGTAGATCTAGGGATCTCTCACTTTCTAAACCTCATTCATGATTAGATTTCTTCAGTCTAGGTTGTCAAAATGTTTATTTTATCTTTACCACTTGAAAATGATGTTTACAATTTCCCACATACAAAGTGTTTCTGAAAATGCTTGAATGAACATAGACTTTACATGTTTACTTCTAAGTCAAGAGATTGATTGTATAAAGTGTCTATTGGCTAGAATAGATTGTGTCTTCATGCCAGTACAAGTATGGATCGCTAGTGCGAGTACGGATTGATTGCATTTGGGTTGTTTTCTTTGGTTTTGAGAGTGACATTGATTGCTTTGAGTCAATTGCCTAGAGATCAGCTAATTGGTTGTTAAACACGGATCGATTTTCCTAGCTAAGCACTGATCGATTATCTGACTCCTTTTGAACCCATTTATCGCCTATTGGTCATTTGATTTTCATACTCTGTTTTTTATATATTACTCTGTTTTTACTTGCTCTGTTTTGTCTCTATTTTATGTCTTAGGCCTTTTATTTCCTGTTCGATGGGTTGCTAAAATACCATTAATAATATTAGGCTTGGAAGATTCATTGTAATTATGAGTGCTAGGAATACATTCATTTGAACTGACACCTATTGTACTGCAATGATCTGATAAGTGATAGGAACTGATAGGAATTGATTGTTAAAATCCTTTTATCACAGTGAGAATAAAATCATTCTTGCATGCATGAATGACATCATATCCAAACCCAAAAACCTTCAGGAATTTCTTCAATCTTTTTTTACACATTGGTAACAAGTTATCTCCTGGTAACATATCACGTACTAGGGTCAAAAGCTGATCAAAACTGTTTTAGCATCTCTTATTTCTTCTTAAGTTTAGAGTCTTATGTAGTTTCACCAACTTCAAAATCTACTCAAACATCTTCATTCGATTTATGTTGACCAGCAAAATAAGTTGTCCTCAGCAGATCATAGCCTTAGTTTCTTTTGTTGGAACATTATCTGGCATATCAGCTCTTCATTCACCATGTAGACTCTAACAAAGAGTACCTCATATACTTCTTATACATACCCTTAAGCACTAGATGTCTAGCTATTGTTTTTGTGTATTGATGAAAAGCATTGTGGCAATTGATGCAAGGGCATAATATTTCAAGCAAATTCCCCAACCTCCATCTATACAGAGTGACAAATTTTGTTGCTCCGTCTCTATATTCAAGGCTAGCCATATATATTAAATGAAAAGATAACACCCAAATCACACTATAAATCAAAGTGATATACTCAATCAACGTAGGAAAATCCAAAGCAAACAGATTTACACATTGGAAGCCAAACTCATGCATTGTCCATATAAAACCAGTAACACCACAACTCTACCACCAATTACCAAATATGTGATTACAAGTACAAGTGATCAAATTACTTATTACAGATACTCACATCCAAAAAGCTATAAATTATTTGGAATTAAGAAATAGTAAGAAAACTAAAGGTATAAAATCAATCAGCAACAATAGTAAAGTCAAGGAACTTAAGGGAGTCTACCAAAGAAACAAAAAAATAAGTAAGAAACTCACACAGAAAGCAATAATCAAGAACAAACTAGTACTTATCAAGTAGAGGTCTCATGTTTGCTTTTTAAACTACCAAGTAATCAACAAGTGCAAACGGTTATCAATACAGTACTTGAAGATTGAATCCACAAAGAACGTAGAACTAACACAAAAGGACCATAAGAACCAAACATAAGCTAGAGCAATCAATTATGGTTTTAATTTAAAGACTACAAAAACTTAAACATGAGCCAAACTAAAAAAAAAATATATCAAACAAAGAATGAACTAAACAATTTCAAACGAGAAATGACTTAAACAAAAACATAACGATTAAAATGCAAAGGCAATCTATTAAAAGAGACGGGCTTTAGGTAAGGGTGTATAACGGGCTGGCCCGCGTCCAACAGGCCCAATTCCGCGGGCTATTTTTTTTTGGTGGACCGCCGCGGGCCAGCCCGTTAGAACCGCGGACCAAATACAAATGTCCAGGCCTAGTCCATTAACATCAGCGGACAAACAGGCTGGCCCGCGGGTTTTGTTATTTACACATTATAAGTTACAAAATGGGACTCGAACCCACATTTCTAGGTTGTGTAAAGGTGACAATAACCACTAAGCTACTAACAATTCTCTGTACAAACATTTCATCTAAATATATTTAAATCTATTTCGAGTTTTCAAGATGATTTTGTAATTACGCTTTTTTAATTGTTTTGTTTGTAGTTTAGTGAATTATTCATTTACAGCTTAATTTATTAAAAATTTATGGATCAGTTTTTGATAATATATTAAGTTTATGTTTGTTTTCTTGCTTTGAGTTTATGCTTAAGAAAATAATAACAATAATCTAATTTATTCCAGCTAATAAAAAGTAAACTAAAGTATCCAAAACTTTTATAAAAAAGATAAAGCAAAAAACTAAAAGCATAATATAACCAAATAATTTAAAGTAAATGTAACTCAAAACCTAAAAAATGTCAAACTGAAACATAATTTTCATAGATCCAAAATCTTGATCCTCAACAATTGACTANGATCCTCAACAATTGATTGGAAAGAAGGTAGTGTTGCATCTTCACAATCATATTCTCCATTTTCCTCTGTATAAAATATAAAGTAACAAGTTAATTAAAAATTTATGAATGTCATAAACTAAAAACTCATCAAAATTATATTCATACCATTTTCATAAGCTTCAAAACCTTTTAACCAATTGCGACTGCATATTAGTGCTTGAACGTTCTTTGGGAGAAGACGAGTTCTGTACTTGTTCAAAACTCGAGCTCCAATACTAAAAGATGATTCTGAAGCTACTGTCGTGATCGGAGTACTAAGAAGATCACAAGCCATAGAAGCTAATACTCCATAGCGTTGAGAGTTATCTTTCCAATACTTCAAAATATCCAAACTCTCAAAACTCTGTGTATCTAAAGTTGGTTCGTCTAGATATATCTCCAAAGAGGACTTTCCACTAACAACAACATTAGCTTTTCTAAAAGCAAAAAATTCCTATTAACCAAAAGAAATGATGTTAATGAAAATCATTAAAAGAAAATCACAAAAGTTTTTATAGAATTATTATGTAGGTGGCGTGAGTTTGAAGAGGATGTTAATGAAACTAAAGACATAAAAAACACTTACATCATAGTTGGTGAAGTTTCCACTTTGATTTCCACCATCATTTCGAATATTTTCTCGTGTTTTCGAAGGTGTTGGTGTTGACTTTGGCTTGTTCTTATATGCTTCAAAAAGTGTTTAAAGTTTCTCACGTAAGTACTTCAACTTCTCTTCAGCTGAACTCATGTCAAG
>OVBA01003103.1:0-29972 GCA_900406435.1 Lepidium aucheri | reverse complement strand
ATAATAATTTTCAAACTTATGCCCTATTCTAGTAATTAACCCAAAATTTTGTTTTATTCTAACAAATCACCCTAATTTAAATGGCTTTAAATAAGACATAAGTCAGTTAAAGCTCTGTCACACAACTATTCAACCATAAATATCTCTTCATTGCGAAATTTTAAGTAGACTATTTTTTAGCTATGAAGATCTAAAATAATTGGTTAGGTACTTTTTTTTCTGAGCGAGAAAAACAGCATGCTGTCTTGCGTTCATATAAAACGGCATTCACTCTATAATCCTAAAACAGAAACTACAAACAAGGTTCGAAAAATGAGTCATCATGTCTAATCAAAGCAAAAGTTCTCCGGAACCCAAATTTTGTGTAATATATAATTTGGTACGTTAAAGTCACAGTATCCTTAGATTTGACAAGCTGATTATTATAGTAAAGATTGCTTGAAAGAAATAATATACTTGTCACTATAGATTATGTATCTCTCAACGGACACATGAAAGCAACAATATATTGGAAAAAAATTGAAACGAAAAGGGTAAGTAAACATTCTGAAAGCAGCTTCCCATCTCTCTGTATTCTTCATCCACAAAAAAACGTACGTAAACATATACTATTGGAATCAGACAAGAGAACCAAACCAAAAAATTGACCTTAAGAGTTTAAGAAGCCATCAATTAAGTGTTTCTCAAGATGCTCCTCTCATTTACTTTTGCTTCACGTACATTTAAATTACGTATTCTTCAGCTCTACCGTCTCTTTCTTTCTCTCACTCTCTACACCTTCGGTAGTTGAAATATAGCAGTTGAGTATTTCAGAAATCTGATCCTCAAAATCAATTAGCTTTTTAGAAACCAAGTGAGAGAGACTTTTTTGGTTAATAATAAGAGAGAAACCTCAAACATTTCTCTATATCTATCTTCTTCAGACACGCCATTCTTCTCTGTTTCTTTGGAAGGAACTAACTATAGAGGGTTCACGTCACCACAAAGGACATACACGAAGTTCTGCTCTCGACTTTGGAATGGTCTCTGGTATCTGCATAGCATAAGATCTTAAAAAACACAAGCTCAAAGCTATGCATTTTCCTCTTGTTTCGGCTTGGAACAAGAGAAGGAGAAGCAAATCCTACGATACGGATCCATGTACGTTCCTTTTCTCCATCATCTTCGCCAGATGGCATAAAAGTATGTTAAACTTTTTTCCGGGTTTCGACATTACTATTACTGAATATAAGAGGGTTTAGGTGAAACTGAATCACCTGAGTGAAACTAACCTTCTTCTCAGGGGTCTACAGAACAGCAGAGTGCTGGCAAATAGAAGATCAGGCATCTCAGCCAAGGAAAAGAAGATACGGGTCATCAGTTTATACCCTCAAGGAAATGGAGGAGGCCACCAATTATTTCAGTGATGCGAATCTGCTCGGTAAAGGAGGCTTTGGCCGAGTTTACAAAGGCACTCTTAAAACAGGAGAGGTAGGAACTATATTGATTCATTTATGTGATTTAATGGCTTTGTGATATTAGAGAGTAGGATACATATTATCTTGATCTCTTGCTATGTGAAGGTTGTGGCAATCAAGAAGATGGATTTACCTCCGTTCAAAAAGGCTGACGGAGAAAGAGAATTTCGTGTGGAGGTGGATATCTTGAGCAGACTCGACCATCCAAATCTGGTCTCTTTGATCGGCTATTGTGCAGATGGAAAGCACCGGTTCCTAGTATATGAATACATGCAAAATGGAAACCTGCAAGATCATTTGAATGGTAAGTCAAGGATATATGTGTCCAGTTCGCTAAAGCCAATAGGCCACTAAACCATCCCTTCTCTATCACAGGAATAAAAGATGCAAAGATAAGCTGGCCAATAAGGCTCAGAATTGCTCTTGGAGCAGCAAAAGGGCTCGCGTATCTCCATTCAAGTTCTTCTGTTGGGATTCCAATTGTTCATAGAGATTTCAAATCCACTAACGTTTTACTAGACTCCAATTACAACGCAAAGGTACGTTTAACAAGTAAATAAAAGTGGATGGTTATTCAGAACTGACATCAATCATACACTAAAACTAAGATATGAGTGTAACATTTGCAGATATCCGACTTCGGACTAGCAAAGTTGATGCCAGAAGGAAAGGAAATTTGTGTGACAGCAAGGGTTCTAGGAACATTCGGCTATTTTGACCCAGAATATACATCGGTAAAGATTCTTACTTATATCTTAACATAATGTTCTTCCTATAAATAAGGATGAGATCGCAAAGGATAAAATAGACGCTACTTAACTAATCTAAAACTCACTAACAATGACATGAAATGGAATAGATATTACTCACTCATTAAAACCCATAAGCAAGGCAGAACGCTTTTTTTGCATTATTTTTATTCCATTTTTGCTGTGACAGACAGGTAAGCTTACTCTACAAAGTGACATTTATGCATTTGGGGTTGTGCTGCTAGAACTACTTACTGGACGCAGAGCAGTTGACTTAACTCAGGGCCCAAATGAACAGAACCTGGTGCTACAGGTAAAATTGAACCTCCTAGGTCCTAAGATATCGTCACAGAAGTTCACAGATCAGGAAACTTAGCATACGAATAAACCTCTCATTGTTCACTACGTTTCAGGTTAAGAATATACTGAATGATAGAAAGAAATTGCGTAAGGTTATAGATGCTGAGCTGCCACGGAGTTCCTACAGCATGGAAGCTATAGCTATGTTTGCTGATCTGGCATCCCGGTGCATCCGTATAGAGAGCAGGGAACGACCGTCTGTGATGGATTGTGTTAAGGAATTGCAACTTATTATCTACACAAACTCGAAGGGTGGTTTGGGTGGGACGATTCCTACATTCAGAAAAGGCTCTGAACACCGAATTCTTTGAAATCAGGAATATGGATTACTATCACTTTTCCTAAAATGAGAGGCCGCTGAGTAAACGTGATTAATAATAAAAAAGAATCCTAATTATGTAAACAGGAAGATTTAAATTCAACTTCCAGCTACTAAACTTTGATCAAGCAATGTTATTTGGATGTATATACTATAAACTCACTAAAAAAATTTGATCAAACGATACATTATATTTGTATAGTATGTTGTATTTTCTGTGAACGTTTTGTTTCAAGAGAAATGCCAATTCTCTTTCCTCTATACACAAGAAAGACAATCGCTTCCAGTGACAACAGGTAATGCTTCCAAAATACATCTGAAAAAGATAAGAGCATGTGTGAAGTACCTGTATTACGGTCATATAAACATCAAGTCGAAGCAAACGGGGTATCAAGCCGTGTCTTTGGTCAAGTCACTTTACCTCCTGCATGAGGAATCACAACCAGTTCTGAGTCACTGATTTACATCGAATTTTTGTTATAAATTCAGACAAGGTAGACAAATAATCACAAGCTCATTGGTATCACTGATAGAAAAACCTTACTCGAGTTCACACAGTGGCAGAGGATGTCAACTCACTATCAGAATCCATTATATCTACGGTATCCGAAGGACTAGTGCACAGTGGAAGTTTCTTGCACATCAAATGTTTACGCCGCTGTAGCATCAAAAGGACCAGTATTGTATCTGTTTTGACGACTTCGTATCCTGCTTTCTTGTACATATTGAAAGGAGCCTCATCGACCATCCTACAATGCAAGTAGACATCTTTTGAAGGACTAATCTGTGAGATTAGTTCCTCACTCGCCTTCAATAAATGCCACCCAATTCCCCTCCTACCAATAATCACACAAACACAACAGAAACCATTTTTTTAAACTAAATCAATAAGATTAACAAGACAAAGCTTCTTGGAAGAATTCAGAAAGTAATGACCACAACCTATTGGAGTAAACGAAGAGTCAACATGCTGATTACCTTCTAAGGTCTTCTTTCACAGTCATGTTACAGATATAAGGTGACTCCTTGGGAGGAGTTGGAGATGGAGGCGAAGCATTAGCGCCTCGTTTTTCCAAACAAACCTCTACAGTGCCAGCCATCTCAGCCTCCACTCCATCACTAAAACCATCAGTTTTTGTCCTATAGAACCCAACTAAAGTTACTGCGTGGGGCAGTACTTCTCTCCTCTCGATCAAATATTGTTTCACCAAAAACCGTAAAACAGACTGATAACCAGAAGGCAATAGCATCGACTCGCCGAATGACTCAGCGAGAAGCTTCACCGTGGAGTCCATTTCATCGGATCTCATAACCCGAACCCACATGGATCCAGATTCCAGCTCCTGAAAATACGCAAATCCTTCAAGAGTTTTCAATTTCTCTAGCTCCTCGTTACTCAAAAATCTCCCCGTACGAAACGATTCCTCAAGAAAAGCGTAGCTTCCACTCGATTTCTTAGTTTCTTCTCCCGTTTCGGTTGCTGTCGAAACCGAAGACGAAGAAGACGAAGAAGGAACGCAAGCGAATCTGAGACTGGAGCGGTGAGAATTACACGAATATAGTAAAGGATATCTAGGATTATAACACGAGAAACCAGACTTCGTGGATTGGTTTGGCTTAAGAGAATCAACAGAGAATGCAAATGAGATGCTTAAGGCCGCCATTGACACACGAGAACTATCTCTCTCCAACTTGCTGGTGGTTCAGTATTCGCTCATCAGTTATAACGAAATAAATTGGATAAAATAACTGACAAATTGACGATATAACTTTAAACGCGCCGTTTTGAAGCCACAATTAGCTCATTAAATACTGGGCCTATAGCCCATATTATGATACCACAAAACAAAGCATGACAAATTGGATATACAGGTCATCAAGCCGACATTCGATTCGATTTTGGTTTGGAGTTTCAAATAGATGGTTTGCTATTGTTGGAAGTGGACATGTGCCATCCTGGTTCACTAAGGATTTATTAATGACAAATCCACATTAACCTCATTCAGATAGACATTTTTGGCTTATGAGCTTTATTTAAAACAGACATATTTAATTAATAGACATTACCCAAAAGAGACATTTTCGGTTCGTAAACCTCGTCAAAGGCCCATAACCTTAGCATGGCCGCATTATTTATTGCAAATCAAATGTGTGAGGAAGAAACACTAGAAGAAGTCCTTTTATAAAAGGGGAGAGTAACTCATATTAAAGGGGGTGAACATACTTGACACCTTAGACTTAGATTATAAGCTTTAAGACATAGCCAACCTGCCGATGATCCTTTTAGGCAACTTGGATTAGCCATCGCTGACCTTCCTCAGCAACTTTGTAATCTCTTTTTGCTCGTTTATTAATATAAAATCTTCGGTCTCGTCTGTATTTATCTCTGTGCTAAATCACCAAACAATTTGCTCAAGAAGGAGGATTAGGAGATTTCTACACGCCAACTCCTCCCCTAGAGACGAGCAAGGCGCTCCCATGCCCTAGGACGTCTCTGACAAGGCCACCTACTCTGAAAGCTTCGCCAGTCACATCACAGACCATTTGTCAGACCAAAACCCTGCTAGAAACCGAGCAGAGTGAACCCCAAATAGCATTGGATGCGGTCCCCAACAACTAGTCGAACTCGCCGACCATCGAGGAGGCCCAAGACATTACTAACATACTATTCACCATGATAGCGCAGATGGAGGACGGAACCAAGAAAACCTAAGAAGGAGAATGAAGAACAACAAGTTAGAGAAAATAGAGAGGTCGTCACCTCGTCATGTCTCCCCGTCCCCATCACCTCTTCATCATATTGGCACTAGACATAACTTCACCTCATCATAGTTAACTCGACGAATAATAGGACATACCCTCATCTCATCGTCGTCACCTTATCACCTCTCGCTTGATAGGACCCCACCTCGTCGCCTTGGCATCCATCATTGTCTTAGCTAGAATCTTGCCTCCTCAGCATCCATCAATTCCTTAGATAGAATTTTGCCTCATCACGTCGGCATCCAGCAATGCCTTAGATAGCTTTTTTCCTCATCACCTCAGCATCCATCAATGTCTTAGCCAGAATCTTGCCTCGTCACCTTGACATCCAGTAATGCTTTAGAAAGAATCTTGCTTCCTCACCTCGGCATCCAGTAATGCCTTAGACAGAATCTCGCCTTGTCACCTCGGCATCCAGCATTGTCTTAGACAAAATCTCGCCTCATCACCTCGACATCTAGCAATGCCTTAGACAAAATTGCACCTCGTGACCTCGGCATCCAACAATGTCTAAGAGAAAATATCGCCTTGTCACCTTGGCATCCAGCAATGCCTTAGACAGAATCTTGCCCTGTCACCTCTGCATCAGCTGCCTTAGACATAATCTTACCTCATTACCTTGGTATCTTCCCGCATTAGACATAATCTATCCATGTCACCTTTCCTCAATATCTTATAATGCCCTAGAAATAATCTCTCCTCGTCATCTAACACGAGGACATCACCTCTTCACTTGGCATGGTGTCGTCACCTTGTCACCTAAAAGGACACTCTCACCTTGTCATCTTGCATGTTACCTCCCCCCATCATCATAATATTCTTTAGACAATCTCTCATTGTCACCTTTCTTTGGTGTTATATAATGCCTTAGACAAAATTTATCCCCATTATCTACTAGGAGGACATCATCTCGTCACTTGATGCGACACGGTAACCTCGTCGCTAGGAATGACACTCACCTTGTTATCTTCTAATTATGCATTTTCTATCTTTTAATCCATGCGCATTGCAACAACGTAAGTAGCACTAGCTTGATCCTCTCACGGGGTACGTAGATAGCCTCTGAGCGCGGATATAATA
This sequence comes from Lepidium aucheri, assembly GCA_900406435.1. Lineage (NCBI taxonomy): Eukaryota > Viridiplantae > Streptophyta > Magnoliopsida > Brassicales > Brassicaceae > Lepidium > Lepidium aucheri. The sequence goes on along the minus strand of OVBA01003103.1, from coordinate 23,244 downwards.
TCAATATAATTAATTTTATCCTAGTAAATAGTTTGCCTTGCCAATAGAGGGTAAGTCAGACCGTAATTCTGCTCCTAAAATACCTAAGTAAAAATCCGAGCCCAATGCTTGCATCAGTAATACAGGGTAACCCAAACCATAATTCCACTCCTAAAATGCTTAAGTAAAAGCCAAACACACCACTCGCATCATGCACTATTGGGTAAGCCAAACCATAATTTTGCACCTAATATTCCTAAGCTGAGCAAGACCCTCGCCTCAGCACTTGTGGGTAAGCCAAACACCAGATACGCCTTGGCAAAGGTACCGAGCAACAAACATCAAATAGTTTGCCTCAACAATACATAATAAGTCGGACCGTAATTCCTCTCCTAAAATACCTAAGTAAATAGTCAAGCCCAATGCTCGCATTGGCAATAAAGGGAAGTCTGACCGTAATACCTCTCATGCCACTCGCATCAGGTGGAACAGGATAAGTTGAACCGTAATTATGCACCTAATATGCCTTAGCTGAGGAGGACTCTCGCATCAACACCTATCGGTGAGCCAGACACCATATCTACCATAACGGTCACGGCCAAGGCCAAAAATAAATATCAACATCCTACACTACACTACTTGGTTGGCTCCGTATAAACATGACGAGCTGGTCTGATACAACAACAAACAAACAATTTTCTTCTTTGCCTTCCCTCTCTGAATCCTCCTCTTGAACGTTGTCATCATCAACACCATCTTTCTCCACGCCAACCAATGCTTTGGGCATCCTAACTTCATGCATCCTCTCCAACTCAGCGAGAGCAAAGTTCTCCTCAGGCGTAGGGAAAAGCTCAAGATCCTCAACGGGAAACTCAGGACATGGACCGCCTCAACCCAAGCTCCATACCCTGCCTTATCTTTCTCCAACTTAGCAATACGGTCTGGCACGACCACCCTCAACTTCTCCTTCATGAACTTGTAGATACCTAGCGTATCATTCGCTTGAATCAACTTTAGATAAGGCTCATAAACTTCCCTTCGAACAGAATTACTCATCGGGAAGCTAGATTTTCTGCTCATTGAGCTCCTTGTTGCGAGCATGTCGAGCCAGCTCCAAACCTTCTCGCGTATTCTCTTCCATAGCCTCCATTTAGTCAAACTTTAAGATAAATTTGACGATGCGCCTCAGCTTCTTTCTCCATCTCCACCAACTCTCTATATAAATTTTCCACCTCAACAGCCAAGGCCAACCTCGCCTTCTTCTCTTCACCCAATTTTCATGTATTGGCGATTGTCTTTGCCTCAAAATCCTGAGCCCATCTTTGGTACTTTGCCGTGTCTCGCCTCGAACCCTTTGTGTCACCTGCACTAGCAACATGATCCTCATACCTCTCCCAATAAGGTTGATATTGTCGTACTGCTACAAAACAAAGCATAAAAAGATAAGGCAAACGCAAGCACTAAGCCATCTATGACGAAGTGAGGCCATATCATAGCCAACATAACAATAGTGTCAGCAATGAGTGCACTCTCAATCATTTTCTCCAGCCATGGATATTTGCGCATCAAACCCTTGATCTTGTACCACAACTTCGAACACATATCACGGTCCTTGCCAAGGGGCCTCATGCCTCAGTAGTCCACAAAAAAATCATAATTGGGAGTGCCCCTTTAACCCCCATCAAGAGACTCCCTAGTTCGAGCCCTCTTTCTGAAGCAGGCTGTAGAGGGCTCACCCACTTCGCCAATCGGCCTATTTGATTTATTTATCTCCAGTACTGTAGGCTTCTCTTTCACATCCACAAGAGACTGTTGGACCAAAGGCTCTGGAGTACCTGCCGGTAGTCAAAGCGATGAAGCCAACACTTAATCTCTCTCAAATGCAATATCCTTCATGTTAACAATGGCCCAAGCATGATGGACAATAGTCTCGACATCAGTAGACCCAGGCAGAATTGGTTCCTCGTCATGCGGACCGAAAACCATCAACTACTTTGCAAACTCATTCGTGTAGTCATCAAGCCACCACCCCAATCCGCCTTATCATTCGCTTCAGCGCTGCACGACCACACTACAATTCAACACTTAATAAAAAAGGAGGGTGCAAGGGGTACAACCATACCTTCTCTTACTCTCCCAAAGTTATGTTTGACGATGTCAGTGTGAACATTCGGCCACCAATGCACACTAAGTTGCTTAATACAATCGAGGTCATAAAAATATAAAAGACATTTTCTAGGTAAGCCCTGAATGGCTGCAGAAAACGAACTGCAAAACAAAAAGAAAAAGAAAAGTTAGAAACGCCTCACTAAATCTGGTCTCAGTGTCGAAGAACTCATCTTGGTTGTCCTCTCCTTGGACAAACGCCTTGCCAAATCTAGCCTCAACATTAAATAACTCGCGCCTTGGTAGTCCTTCCCTTGGATAAAAGCCTCGCCAAATCCGACCTTGGCATTGAAGAACTTTCCTTGGTTATCCTCCACCCGGAAATACCTCACCAAATTCAGCATCAGCGTCAAAGAACTCGTCTTGGTTGTCCTTCCCTCGGAAAAAAGTCTCGCCAAATCTGGCCTAGGTGTCGAAGAACTCGCCTCGGTTGTCCTCTCCTCAGATAAACACATGTGGGTCGAAGAACTCACCTCAATAGTCCTTCTATTAGACAATGCCATGCTATCTCCAACCTCGACATTGAAGAACTCACCTCGTCAATCCTTCCCTAATGTCGGCCATGCACTTTGTTGAATCCAATGAAGGAACAACACATGGCGTGTGGATCCACGTGTGCCAGAAGTTTCTCGTGAAAGTTTGGCGACTCCTTCCTCGTCACTGAAATCGGGGGCGCTATTTTTGGGGGTGGACCTACGTGTCAATGGCCCACTAAAGATCCACTAATGACAAGCCCACATTGATCTCGTCCAAGATAGACATCCTTGGCTTATAGGCCTCGTCTAGGACAGACATACTCGACTAATAGGCCTTACCCACGCCATATATCATTAGCTCATAGGCCTCGCCAAAGGCTTATGAACTCGGTGTGACGCTTCATTTATTGCAAACAAACGTGTGATGAAAAAACCCTAGAAGAAGTCCTTTTATAAGGAGAGAGTAACTGAGATCAAAAGAGGTAAACATACTTGACATGTTAGATTTAGATTATAAGTTTTAAGACATAGCCTAGTTGTCGAAGATCCTTCTTGGCAACTTAGCCTAGCTGCCAAAGACATTCCTCGGAAAATTTGTAATCTCCTTTTGCTTGTTTATTAATACAAAAGTTTCAACATCATTTTACTAATTTCTGTGCTAATTCACCCTCAAACAACTATGGTTTTAGTTCTAGTTTATCAGGTTTTAGATACAGGTATTCTTAATTTTCAAAACAAACCATTAACGTAAAAGTTTTAGATAGGTATAGTTAGAATTTAGTCAGATTTGGTTTCGTTAGTACATTCATGTTAATCCATTTTAAGATAAAGTCTAGCTTACAGATCGAATGTTTATGTGCATGATTAAACAGATTACCAGGATTTAAATCCTAACAGACGCAAGCCCATAGAGTATTTGGGTTAAGGCCCATTTCTTTGTACTGTGATATATAGATATCTCACTGTTTCCGAATTTCGGTGATTCAGAAGCCGGAGGAGGATGGCCGCCATGGATCCTGCTGGAGCATCGGTGGCCAATGATATTGGCGGAGGAGGAGAAGGAGATAAATTCGCGGTGGGGAATATCTATTCGGTCAAAGTGATCACAGGAGATGAGTTCCGAGGGATCGTCATGGCTTACGACCCTATTCCCAACTTTGTCTTTTTTGATATCCTTCCTTGTTACTCTTACTTTCTTTTTTCTCTATCATTTCATCTAAATTTACAAACTTTTTTTGTTTTGGAAATTAAATGGATTTTAATTAATCTGACCTGAATTTGCGAAATCCTTGACGAACAATTGGTTTTTACAAGAGGGTTCGAAACCTAGACCTGGGCATTCGAAGAATACTCGAATGGTGAACGCAAATTTCATTACTGGGCTTACGTTTTTGGGGAAAACCGAAGATCCGCTAGTTCTAGACAAGTGTTCGATTGATCTTGATGGTCTTCGAGCGAAAGAGGCACTTGCTATCAGGTGATATTGCTGTTGAAACCCTTTTCAATGAAATTTGATTAATGATTTGCTTAGCTTAATGAGGAAATGTATTGGGCACAGGCAAGCGGAAGCAGATGCTGAAAGGATGGGAGTTGGTGTTACTGCAGAGGCCCAGAGCATCTTCGACGCGTTGTCTAAAACGTAAAAAATTTGGATTTTTACGCTTTCAATTTGAAAAATAGCTAATTTATGCTTACCAGCAGAGATCTGTTTTTATGGTTTATGCTTATAGTGATGATGTGTCTATTTTGGCTTTGACTGTTTAGTAAACTTTTTCTTGGTTTTGTAAATTGGTTTCGGTGTTTTGTTGCTGATAGCTACGGTAGAGATGGCACTGGATATGATTGCTTAATTTTACTACTAATTCCTTACAAACAACTTCTTGTTTTGGAGGGAAGTTTGATAATTTGGTTCTGTTAGAATCTGGACATTATTTAGTTTTATATTGCTCAGATTTCTCGGTTTTGCTTGCTTTGGAACTATACATCTGCAAAATTTGTCTCTTTCTCCCTTGAGTTATACTGTGAATAATGTAGTATTGAAAACGAAACTCTTATTTGAGTTATCTTCTGTTTAGCCCCTTTGTTATTGATCATTGAAAGTAAAATAGGATAATATGGTGTTTGATACAAAGTATAGAAAGAGAACTCTTTTGTACTTTTTGCTGCTCTGGAGTTGTATATATTTGTTTCCAAATAAATCACAAGTGAACTTTTTTGTTTTTCTTGTATAGGCTTCCTGTGCAATGGGAAAACTCAGACATCTTGGTGATGAAAGAAGTACGTGTTCGTAGCCCGTATCTTTCCGACTGTGTCTTCGGAGGAACAGATGCTGCCAACAACCGAGTCAAGAAAGTGGTAAGCCTCATTTGCTCTTCATTGTGTAATCCTTAATAACTAAGGCTCTCCTGTTGTGTTGGTCACAGGCTTTTTTTTATTTGTGTAATATAAATCAGCCTGTGTGTGTGTAATATTTATCATTTTCCCACTATCACAGCTTGAGCTGGAGAGACGAAGGTTGCAACTTTTTGGCACATGAGTCCTGTGAGAGGAGTCGGTCAGTGAAACAGCGAAAAAGGGTTTGTTGCTACTAGCCCGAAAAGCATCTAAGATCTGATCGACAAACGAAAAGTGAATATGTTCGCTTTTCACTTGTTGTTGTCTTTACTTAGAATCTGCTTGTCCTTACTAGCAGATTAGAGATTTCTTGAGTTGCAGGGATTGAAATTTGGACAGGCTAACTTCACCTGTTATTGACAAGAACGTTGAGGTCTTTTACCTTGCTTTTATCAGGTCTCGGTTAATTTATCGCCTGGAACTGTAAACTATTCTGAACGCTGAATTCCGCAAACAACTTTTAGGCTTCTCCATATTACATCTTGTGTGCGTTGAAAATGAATTTAGTCTTTAATTCATGAATTAAAGAACCATTTATGTTAATCATTAAAGCAGGGATATATAGTAATTGTAGGTTCTAATGATCATAGTACTTAACAGTATGACAATGGCGGTGTCCAACACCATCTTAACAGTCTGACAATGATGGTATCGAAATACATTGTCAAATTAAGTTAGACAATTAAATTGACAATGGGTCATCATGATAAACTAACTTACAGATTAGGAACCAGCATTGATGTAGATATTTTAAGTTCCGACAAAGCCAAATCCTGAAACGAAAAAAGCGGCCGCTTGCGTGAAGAGATAGAGATATAACATTGTGTTCCCAAATGCAAGTCCATAGCAAGCACAACACAATATGTAAATCCCCACCAACGTTTCCTTCAAGTTTACTCTGCAACCAACCAAACTCACTTTTACTCCTAGTATAAATTCTATATATGTCTAGACCATACTTGTATGTATTTTAGTTTGCATTGATTAGTTACCTTTCGAAACACCCGTTATGCGGTTTGCCAACAGGAGGAAGAAGCTTAGTCTTAAGAGCATCCCCTAATTTCTCAGTGACGACCCATTCATTTACTCTTCCTCCTTCAAGTATACCAATGAAAGTTCCCTTTGTCCGGTGCATTGACATTACGTTTTCAAACAAGATCCAAAATATCACGAGGTAGAAAGATCTACAAAAGCCGATAATTCTTAGTAAATGAATACAATATCGAGCAAATTGAATAAGGAAGTCGTATACTAACCTTGGTGTTGCAGTGATCATGCAGATACTTATCATAGACGGAATATAGAAAGTTGACCAAGCGGGAATGTTGATTTCAGGGAAGAAGACACTTGTAGGAAGAATGATACAGTAGAAGAAGAAAGTGAAGCAGTGGACTATGATCTTCCGTAATAAAAAGAAGCTGTAGATCATATACCACTTCTTCCAAATCGTCACTCTCTGCTTGTTATTACATAGATTTGTAGGTTAAAGTTAGATATGTTTACTCCTTAACACAATCTTTAAAGTCACAAACGAAGTTGTCAAATCTTTGATACGACTTGGTTTAACTAACCCGATCAAAATAACACTAGATCAAGTACACCAAAAATCATCTCTTCTCTTCTTATTTTTTCTTGGTGATTAAAACAAAAGAAAAACCAATCCCATGGATAATGGACCAATCAAAATAAAAAAATGTACGTCAGCCTCACATCACATGACCTGTTTGTCTCAGTACCACGATAGACAAAAAGACTCTGGGCGTGTGTTTGACAACATGAAATAAATAAGAATGAGAAAAAGGACCTTATTGCGAATAACTTCCATTATCATTTTCCTGAAGAGATTAGCTGGACAACAAGACCACCGATGTTGTTGGAATCTAAAGGCCTTAAACTTGCTTGGTAACTCGCTTTTTACCTACAAAGCCAGTGTCCATATACATTATGTAAATGATTATAAAGCTTTATTAATAACATGTGAATTACTGTAGGACATAATTACACATCAAGAAAAATGTCACTCATAGATATTAATTATGACATGATGCAAAAACTAATTCAAAAGTTGAAGTGTCTAATAAGTGACTTCATAAGGCACTAGTAATTGTTTGATACCGTGAAGTCGTTGAGGAAGACAAATTTCCAGCCGAGAAGACCAGCACGAACGGCCAAGTCCATGTCCTCTACGGTGGTCCGATCATGCCATCCTCCAGCTTCTTCCATCGCAGAGATTCTCCATACACCCGCAGTTCCTATATATTAATATCATATGTTATGTTATAAAGTTAAAAATAAATAAAATATAGAAAAGATGTGATGATAGGGAACCATTGAAGCTGAAAAAGGCATGTCTAGTGTATCCAGATTGTTGCTCTGCCATGAAGTGGTAGTTGAGAGACATCTCTTGCATCCTCGTCATCAGGCACTTGTCTGTGTTTACTGATTTAACCACACACACACAATCACTCACTTTTGGAAATATAAAAAGAACTTATTATGCCAAAAAGGTAAGGGACAATGTGAATCGTTTGCTTTTGTCACCAACTAGTTATTAGATGAAATTTTCATGAATTTATACATAACTATCTTGACCCTAATTTGGCATCCTATCTTCGAATGAGATTCTGTCAAAAATACATGGGTTTTCACTTTGAGGAAGCTTTAGTCATTCCACTAACTCAAATTGCTTATGAGGTTTTAAAAGGAATTTATACGTTTTTTGTTTAATATAATTAATACTTTATGAATTTCAATCATATAAACAATATACGTACGTACTGAATATCCATCGGGCTTGAACAAGAGCAACCTCAGGATTGTGACGTAATTGCAAAGCTTTACGTAGTTGTGCTTCATGCCTTGTTTAAGAGCTCCTGCTTTGTAGCCATTTCTGTTGTCTCTCCTCTCACACTTTATATTTACGCCTTTGCTTTCCCACTTTGTACACCCTGCATTCACTAGCTCCTGCAGTTCCATATATATACTCTTCAGATTAATAATTTCACAACTAATATACATATATGTCTTATGAATTCATTAGCTAGAAACCTTGATGCTTTGATCAGTAGAATCATCTAGCACTTGAACAATGAGACGGTCTAATGGCCAAATTAGATTACATGCAGCACCTATAGATAACTCAAGAACCTGTGGGTTTATTTATGAACATGTTAGGAATCTCAAATCTATAAGTGTAATTATATGTAATGTTAAAAATTGATTACCTCTTTTTCGTTATACATTGGGATTTGGACAAGAACCATTGGGTATGTTTCATGTCCGAGCTCAATGTCTTGGTGCATCGGCTCCCATTTATAGACTTTTTCGGTTTTCGTTTAAATAACTTAACGTAAAGTACAACAAGGTTCATGTAAACACCCTCTATGAAAACTAAAAGGGAGATAGCTAAACAAAGAGCCACCAAATACTTGAAGATGGGAACTATAAGTGAACTTCTCAATTGTTGAGTCCATGTTGTCTCGATGCTTATCCTCACACCATTTATGGATGCTTCAAGCTTCAGTGGAGCTGCAGCTGCATCTTCAGAACTCCCTCCATGGAACTACTCATGTACATAGACAAAATTAGAAACTATGAAAATGGTCACATAAAAAAGAAGAAACAGAACAGCAAGTGATAGAGAATGATGAAGGTCTTAGTTACCAGTAATGAGAGGAGGGTAAGAGATGAATCGTGTAAGAACATGAGGTGTGACTTCATTGTCTTTAAAGAGATTGTGATTTCAATGGTGCATTTTGTATATTTAAGCAGAGTGAGGGATTTATTTGCTTTTTTTTTTTGTTTTTTTTTTTATTTTAGTTCAGTTAGTACGAGAGACTTGTCGTTTACACTAGGAGTGAAACTTTCGTTGCTGGTTATTTGGAGAAGATGCTGATGACTCACGAGCAGTATCCCAACTTTAAACCACAGAAAAGAAAAAAGAAGAAAAAACTTTTTTCATGTCTTCTCTATTCTTTTACCCGTAATTATCACGTGTTGTTTATAGCAATTGTACTGGTTTTTTCTCAACCAAAAATGTTACTATTCACTTATTTATGTTGATCTTGATAATGACAATCAATAATTACCAGAGAACAAAAGAACTCTAGCAATCAGAGCTACAGCAGAACTGATATGAAATTGAACAACAACAACAAAAAAAGAAGAAAAACAGAGCTTTTATGTAATGGCTATTATTGGGCCCTAGTTAGGTCCATAAAGCCGTTTTTGATTACTAAAAATTTCGAAGATCAGAAAACAAAATTGAATAATGGCTTCGCCCGGGTTCGAACCGGAGACCTTCTGTGTGTTAGACTGACGTGATAACCAACTACACCACGAAACCTTTTTGAACAAAATTTATACTGTTAGAATAAATTCATCTAAAAGTTAAGGTATTGATTATTGAGCACCAAAACCCAGCTTAAACCCGCCGAGTTCAATCCTCTTACTTTCGTCTTCACCACTGCAAAACGAACGAGCTCACTGATAATTTAGCAACTGCGACAAGCAATTAATCACTGATTGGTAAGGTCTTAATTTAACACTTTTAACTAATTGCTTTTCTACTCAAATCTTCTGCACTTCATGCGTTCTCTATTTCATTTCGGTACTTTCTCGGGTTTTCGATTTCTTTTTTGGTTTTCTGAGATCTCTCTTGTGAATTTCTTCTTATCTGCTTCAATTATAAAATTCTCGAATTTTAGGTCGATTCACCACTAACACCGAGCAATATAGCCATGGATTATCATTTATCTAACTTCTTTTCGGTTAAAATTGTATCTGAACAGTGACCATACTCAGCGAACTTGGATTCGCGTTTCATTGTCTTACATTTTGTTCTTGTCTCTATGGACTTTAACGAAAGTTGTGTCTTTTGTATTTTTTTATTATGTATCTCAGTTTGTGTGGTAGTGAACTACATTGTAATGAACTGCCTCTCTCATGCGCGTTCATACATTTCCGTGGGACTGCTTAAGAGATCCACCTATGTCAGTTCCACCTACATTCCGTGTAATCAATGCTTCTATATGCCTTCAAAATCCTATCTAAAGCCTGCAGGTGTGAGTGCATTTGGGTTTTCTAAGGTTCATTTCTATTCCTCGAGATCAAAGGCTGCTAAATCAAGGTTGCCGTTAACCATTGTTCCTGTTGCGGATAAAGAGAAAGACGCCTTTTTTGTTGTTAGGAAGGGTGACATTATTGGTATTTATAAGGATTTGAGTGATTGCCAGGCCCAAGTTGGATCTTCGGTGAAAACACATTCCCTTACCATCTCTTTTGTATATATATATAACTTCTCTAAGTTGGGACTAAAACAGCTGTTTTGTGGCAGGTGTTTGATCCTCCAGTTAGTGTTTATAAGGGATACTCATTGCCTAAAGATGCAGAGGAATATCTTTCCTCTGTTGGGTTGAAGAAACCACTATACAGTTTAAGAGCTTCAGACTTAAAAGATGATATGTTTGGCGCTCTCACACTGTGTCCTTTCCAGGTAAGATGCTATTTTGAATTTTGCAGTATTTCACATTTTTCCTTTTTATGTTTCCTTTGGATGCATCTCTGCAGCTGCCGTGATTCATGTTGTGGGATTTTGAATTCAGTGGTTATTAACTGTCTCTCTTCAAATTTCTTCTCTAGGAGCCACCTTCTTGTACAGTTAAAGTATCTCAAGAGGAGACTACCTCAGAGATAAAGATAAAAGATAACAAAAAAGTAAGCCACAAGAACGAGGAATTTTGAACTCTTAGTTTGTGATTTGCAGAAACAGCTGAAGTTAAATTTTATGAGACAAAGCTATTCAGCTCATTTCTCAGAAATTTGTTTTCTCCAGGATCAACTTTCTTCAGCTTCTACGCCAGCTCATCCTTTGGGAAAGCTTGCTAATACGTTAGATGTGAGTTATAGTTTTGTTTGTGTATTATCAGTATTCATAATTCATTGGACTGGATGTATGATTTATTGCTTAGGATGGTCTGTTTCTCTTTCCCTTCATGCTGTAGGAAACTTGCTATATCGAGTTTGACGGTGCATCAAAGGGAAATCCTGGCCTCTCTGGCGCAGCAGCAGTACTAAAAACTGAGGACGGAAGTTTGGTATGAGTACTTTTGAATGAATGATATTTATTGAAGAATGTAGTTTTTGTATTTCAAGATCATTTTTCTCCAAAAACAGATTTGTAAACTGCGTCAAGGATTGGGAATTGCCACAAACAATGCAGCAGAATACCATGCGTTAATCCTAGGATTGAAGTATGCTATTGAGAAAGGTTACAAGAAAATTATAGTGAAAGGGGACTCCAAGCTGGTTTGTATGCAGGTTGTCAATGAAACGTATATATCTCTGTGCAAGTAAGTAATCTACTTAATCATATATTCTTTTGTCTTCTAACTTTCTCAACGGTTTGGGAACATAGATGAAAGGTCAATGGAAGGTAAACCACGAGGTACTCGCGAAGCTCCATAAGGAAGCAAAACAACTTAGTGACCAGTGTGTCTCTTTCAAGATCAGTCACGTATTAAGGGTACATTTCTCTGTGCATCTCTGCAAAAACATAATATCAGTCTTGTGCTTGAGAGCAAGATTATTACAAGGCCTATATCTGATGCAAGTATCTGGCGTTTTTTGTTTCTAGAATCTGAACTCTGATGCGGATGAACAGGCAAACTTGGCTGTCCGTCTATCTGGTTAGACAATCTAGTATCCCTTGTCTCTGCATGTGATAGTATTGGATCAAAATGGTACAGAAAAGTAACCAACTCTGCTGCATTATATATAGAAGGCGAAGTTGAAGTGGCATGAAGGCTATATACTTACTAACGGTGAACGTATATAGAGATTTGGGTTTGTTGTTCCACGCCACTTCCAAATCTGAATAGCTTGAAACAATCGGATTAAGGCTTTTCTTGGGTTAAAATCTCTTCTGTTTTCTTGCAGTTCAACATAAGCCACGAGAAACGGGCGAAGAGCTACAATGAGCACAGAGAAATCTCAGACAATGAATGCAAACATCGCCCAGAGAACAGCAAAAAACCGAATGATCATTTGTCGTTTGGTTTGATTTGCTGTAGTTTTGAGTTTTTTTGTTTGGTTGCTCTCTCAATTCATTCACGAATTTACACTTTGAATACTACTAGTTAGTTACATTAACTATTGAGAAATTTTTTGTACATCTAGGAGTTTGAAATGATCACTTTTCACTTATTGGGCTTAAAATTGCAAACCAATTGGCCCTCAAACATAATATTAGGAGGCTATTTAGAGCTTTGAACCGTTCGCCCGACTTGAAGATCAAGCAAAGCACAGTTCTTCCTTGAAAGCCTCAAAACTATTTTCATTACTCAGAAAAAAAAAAGCAAATTAAAAAAGTTGGAAACAAAATGTGAAGATGTCTAGAATGTTGCCAAGAACGCTACGGATTTTGAATCCCAGGTCTGTTCTGGGAATTTTTCACCAGCGTCGATCGGTTTGCTTCTCTACTCCTTCGCCGACTTTGTCTTCCGGGGCTATTTCCCGTACGACGGCTGATATTGATGCCAATGAAGCTGTTGCTTACTCAGACCCAACTGAATCGTCGGGTGCGATTCCGGTGATTCTGCCCGGTAGCTTACAGCCACGTGTCGTCGTGTACGACGGAGTCTGCCATCTTTGCCATGGAGGTAAAATGCTTTTCTGTTTCTCTCTTTAGCGTTGAAGAAAGCTGTTCTCTCAAGGATTGTTTAGAAGTTTTATTTTGATTGATTCAGTCTATTGATGATCTGGTCTGTTGTCTCTTTGGTTCTTTCGTTCTAATTGATTATACCTGAATTGGAATGATTGTTATTCCGAGTTCCGGATAAAGAAGAAGAAGAAGAAGATGATATGCAGATCTCGTAGTTCGTTTTGCTTGTCACATTGATTTTGACTTGAACCAAAACTACTGTGGTAGGAACTTTAAACACTCTAGAAAGGAATTTCATTTCCAGATGACAATTGTTGGAATCATTGTGCTAGAACCGAAAGGGATTCCGTTCTCTAAGAAGGATTGTTTTCTAGATCGAATGGTTAATTTGTATCTGAGTAAATTGTTAAATCTTAGGTGTGAAGTGGATAATCAAAGCGGATAAGTACAGAAAGATAAAGTTCTGTTGCCTTCAGTCTAAAGCCGCTGAACCTTACCTGGAAGTGAGTGGTGTCACTAAAGAAGATGTTCAGAAGCGATTTCTCTTCATTGAAGGTCTCGGGTCATACCATCAAGCATCAACTGGTATGTAAATTTTGTTTTGACACAATGTTTAGAAGTTTTCCAGTTAGGGAGTTTGATAAGAACTAGCTAAAAACATCAGCACTGCCCAGATGAACTCACTCTAGTCAAAGATGCTTAGCTGAGTAGTTGTAATGGATGGAATAGGTCAGTCTAGTTAAGTATAAGCTAAAATAGATGTAGAAATGGATGAATTAGCCTGAATTCTTTTTCCGAGACTGCTTATGTCAGAAGGTTGCATAATGACTGCTTATGTCCTACAATGCTATATTCATGACTTTTTATCTTGTGCTTGCATGATAACTGTTCATGTCATTTTTTTTGGGGGGGGGGGGGTAAAAACATGTCATTTGTTGTTCCTCGATAGTTCATATTTCATGACACATGTTTTACAAAATCCATAGTTTATAAAAACCATGGATTGATCTTTTGATTCTGCATCTTTTGACTACTTGCAGCTGCACTTCGAGTGGTATCATACTTGCCTCTGCCTTATTCCGCATTGAACGCTTTCTCCATAGTTCCAACTCCTCTGAGAGACTCAGTGTATGACTATGTGGCAAAGCATCGGTATAACTGGTTTGGAAAGGCTGAAGATTGCTTGGTTCTAAATGACAAAGAGCTGTTGGAGCGGTTTATAGACCGAGATGAACTCATTGATCGAAGCTAATGAAGGCACTCATCTGCATATGCACATAACGATATATAATTAGAGGGTTCCAAGAACATATTTGACTAAATTAGTTGTGCTAGAGTGAGTCCTTTGTGCTAGGTTTCTGAAAGCGAGCATTGATTACAGGACAAACCCTCTAAAAGCTAATTTAAGCATAATCTTTTTCCTTGCTACTTGTATTAATTACTTCGTACAAACTAGTTCACAGTTTTGGCCCCCAACTAAATAAATTCCGACTTGATGATTTCTAAACAGCAAATGAAAAATTTAAAAAGATTAAAGTATGTAGATTTACAATAATCTAACGGAAATTGAGGGTTCATTTAACTTTAGCTTCGATGCATAAACATGTTCTTCGAACTTTCTAAACAAAAAATAGAAGAAAGTATTCGTATACATACTACGAAGAACAGACATGAGGAAACTATTATCCAAGCAAACACGTACAAATTTTGAACTAGGGTTGTTGGGCCTTGCCCAAAGGCAGGACCCTCCAAAAATAGGCGTATACCACTTAGCGTGGAGAGCACACGGTATTCTTTAGTAAAAGGCGAAAGAATAGTTCGCTTTGTGCTCACCACATGGCTGCGTGGTTTATGATTGTGGAGAGTGAAGTCTATTTATAATGAAGTTTCTACTCCCATACTCTTTAAGTTTTCGATGTGGGATGCGGGAAACTCCTTGTTAAAAGCTTAATGGGTATTGAAAGGCCCACTAGTTTGGATTCAATTTACTTTTGTGGGTTTTTTTTTAACCTTTTTTGGACTACTTCTAATAACAAACGATTCAGTCTTATACACACTTGTTCACAATCACAATTACTTAATTGAAATCATAATCATCTAGGTAGTTGGTACAATGCTCTTAAACACATTTCGTGATTTACAAAGTTGAATCAATGTTTCTTCCGTAAAGTCTCAACAAACTCGTTGATACTCCGATCAGAGCTTCCTCCTTCACTCATTGCCTTCACAGCCAAATCCCTCCATTTCTTTGAACTCTCTCTAATCTTCACACTAGTCTCTCCTTCCATCACTCCTTTCAAACATCTCACCAACTCTTTGCTCTTCACAATGGCTTCACCAGCTTCCTCCTTCGCTCTATATCCAACTCTCCAAACTTGCTCCACAAACTTAGCATCATTCATCTGATCACTCCACTGAGGCACACCCACCATTGGCACCCCCAAACTCAACCCTTCCAATGTAGAATTCCAACCACAATGAGTCAAAAAGCAACCAATGGATTCATGAGCTAAAACCTCAAGCTGATTACACCAAGAAACCAGCAACGCTCTGTCTTTGGTTGATTCCACGAATCCTTCTGGCAATTTTGCGATATGAGCTTCTTTGATTACCCACAAGAAATTCAAGTTGGATTCTTGTAGAGCAAGTGCTACCTCAGCAAGCTGCTTCTCAAATAGAATCCCAAAGGATCCGAATGAAACGAACGCTACTGACTGAACCGGCTTAGATCCCAGCCATTCCATACATTCTTCTGAGGCCGCTTTCAAGAGACTCGCACCGTAGTCTCTATCATCTTTTATTCGATTATCTAGGTAAGCCGATGGAATCATTGGTCCGATCAACGTTGCCCTCATTGCCTCTGATTCTTCGATTTCACAGTCCTAATCAAAACACAATCCAAAACAGAATCAAACCATCGATTTCAAGTTTCAGTTACATAATTATTATATACATTTTCAAATTTTAGAGTATGATTGAAAGTCTTACTTGTGTTTCTAAGCCATGGAAGCCATTGACGAATAGCCAATCGGCGTTTTCATGGTTAGGGAACTGATTAAGAAGAACTCGTCCATGCTCCGGGTGGGTTAACCAGTGACGTCCCACAAACGAAGGCAACTCGTCATAACTCAACGTAGGCAAGCCACGGATTCTAAACGCCGCCCAATTGGGATCGGCAGGAAGAGAAAACTCACCGCTAGAGAATTTTTTAAGCACAGAACAAACAGTGAGATTGTTGGTGAAAAAAGCAGCAGCTGAAAGCTCCATAGATCTAGCGACTTCAAGTCCCCAGGGGAGAAATGAATCGTAGACTAGACAATCAACTGGTGAATCAGTAGATTTCAATTTCTCAATAAGGCAAGTTAGGGTTTCGGATCCGTGGAGCTGGAAAGATTCCGAGAAAGCATCGGCGCTGAAACCGGGACGACCTAAGGGCAAGGAATCGAATCCATCGGAGATTGGCTCGACTGAGACTGACGGAGTTGAGATTGAGAAAACGGTGTAGGTAGTGGTGGCGACTGTAACTTTGACATTTTTTGAGACTAGGCGTTTGGCGAACTGAACCATCGGGTTAAGATGGCCTTGAACTGGGTAAGGTAAGATCACGACATGGACTTTGACTTCGTTCGTTGATTTCGCCATTGTTGTAGCTCAAAGAAGCAGAGTTTGATTTTTGAATTATATACAGAGAAAAGCTATACTGAAGGAATTTGATTTTTGGTTATATATTGACGAACGCATTCTTCACGTTTGTGTAGGTGGCACCTACCTAACTAACGGACTTGGATGTTAAACTCTCTTTAGTGACAAAGTACAGGAACATAGTTATTAATATGAGTGAAAAATGATTAGTCAAACATGTAGAACTTGAACAGAAGATAATCAATACAAATTTCAACTTTGTGTGGAATAAACTGCAAAGAAGAAGAAAAATAGCACATATTTTCATATACGTTGATTCTGAATTTCAAAGGAAATTGAAACTGAACATGATTCTCCTTTGTTTCAGATAACTGTTTCAAATAAGAATTATCAGAACAATAGTTGATTAATACTAATCATAAATTGAAGGAGAAGAAGAGCAAATGATTTACAGATACACCGGCCAATCCCTAAAGTAAGGGAGACAAATAATGCATAAGAAATTTGATTTAAAAAAACAAAAAAAGAGAAAAAACTAACAAGGTTTTTTCTTGTCCAATTTCAAATGTAAATTGTACCATCTGCTCTTCTTCTTAAGTATCTCAGACTTATCACAAGTACTTGGTTTCTTGCTTGTCTCTCTGCTGCTTTCTTCCTCTTCCTCCACTTCGTCATCTTCTTCCTGTTCAGTTGGTGCAGGAGCCTCAGCCGCCGCCTTTTTGAACGAGCTCTTCTTTCTCAGCCTGTTCCTGCTCGAGCTCCGTTTCATTACTGGAACCGCTGTGTAGGCTGCATGAATTCCATTTCTCTGCTTTAACAGCTCATCGATCTGCCATAAAAAATCAAACTTCATGCTCAAGATTCCAGAAATTTTGACATAGAAATTAGGTTTGAATTATTCAAGTCATGACACATCTTTTTTTCTTTTTCTGTGAATGGTGGTAAAGAGAGTTTTCACGAGTATAAGACTAACCGATTGCATTTCCTGAGCGTATCTACTGGTCATATCAGTGAATTGCACAAGTACTTCCCTGTACTCTGTTTCAAACTTTGCCAGTTCTGCTCTTTTAGTGAGAATCTGAGCTTCTACAGACCTAAGGTCTTCTTTTTCCTGCGTAAAGGAGGCGGCGCAAAGAACTTGGATTGTGTAGCTCACGCTTTTGAAAAAATTATCACCTAAAAGACGAACATGTCAGTAATAACTACAAAGTTGGATCGATCGAGTACTAACTCGAGACAGATATAAAACGCAGAAGAGAATTTAGTTATGCAATCAGATTACAAGCTGAGAAAACTTACCATAGACGGCAAAGACATGTGTGCCGGCCTTTAGCTCGGTAACTTCACATTGCTGAAATCCATCAAGCTTTTTAAAGAAGGCAGTTTCTGGATCCTTTGCTTGAGCCACCTACAGCATTAAAAATTGAAGTCATGTTGCGAGAAAAACGCGAGATAAAAAAGAAACTCATCCAACAGAAAGTGGTGACAAAACATAGTGAAGTGAGCCTACCGAATTAACTGTGTGATCCAACCGGTAGACAGGGAAACCGAGAAAGTACATTCCTGCAGATGTTATCTTACCGGTTCTTTTGCTGTCCTCCTGTATCCACATAATTTCAGTGTACAAGGAGAAAACAACCATTTGAATTAGTTATTTTGTTAAATGTAATATATGAAAACTCTTCGGAAATCACTGTTTCCACTTCAGTTAATAACAACAATACCTGCAGGGCTAAGCTCAATCCGCTGTTGGGCTCTTGATCAAAATACAATAACTGCACAAGCAGACGGTCCCGTTAGTTTATCAATACTTTTTATACCCATAAAACGGGAAAGACACTGCTGAGCCAACCTTGAATTTGCTTTTGCTCGATGATTCTACTCTGCAGACCAACCCTGCATTTACTTCCTCTTCTGTTACTGTGACAGCATAAAAGTGTGCACATTGCTTTTCAACCTGTAAATATGATGGCATATATGAGACTTGTATGGAGATAGACATTCGTTACACACACAAATGAGATCATAGCCAAGAAGCGGCTACAAGCACTCACCTTTTTAGATACAGCTTGTCCAAGTAGAAGAGGATCAACTGAAACTCTGCCATTAAGAGCCTCCTCCAAAATAGTTGCGGACACAGATGTTTTTATCGGCACACCAAGTTTGCTATTTCATTGAAAGTTTTAGAACATATACTCAGCTTGCATAGAATAAACCGTATTCAACTATAATAAGGGACTTAGAAAATGAACAGAAGTTCATGTTCACATAAACAAACCTAAACAAAGCTGCAAACACAGTATTCACAGCTCCTAAACTCGAGAGATCTAGCTCCAGCTCTTGGCTTTCTGCTTCAACAGCCTGCAAAAGAGAAGCGCTTTATGAGTAACAAAATGTGAAAATTGATGCTAATGCAGCATTAGCTGGCGATAGAATTTGGAAGCAAAGGTATATCAAGAGACGAGGATCCTATATATTCTTGAGTTCAAGTCTGAACAGCATTCTAACCTCGATCAATAACATTGTAAGCATAATTACATAGAAGACAAACAACTTAACTCGTGCCTCACATAGAGGTCAGAGTATATCTATGATACCAGAACAGTAACTTACCTCAAAACCTGCTGTATCAAACTGGCGACGTTTTTCCGGATCAGACAAGATGTTGTAAGAAAATGTAACCTCCTTAAACATGTCTGCTGCAATAGGGTCATTTGCAGTCTTATCAGGATGATACCTGAAACATTAACCATGAATTTGGGAACAAGGCTTAAACAGAGATACTATGACGAGGACCAAATGTTTATGTAGAACGAACGTGTAATCTCGATAAAGAATCAGCACTAGACTTTAGTCTTCACTTAAGATAACCCAGATAAAGGTTTCAATTAAAAAAATCACGAATTAACTAGTAGCCATTAATTGCTCGCCAGACTTATCAATTAAATTCAATTGAAGAGTCTTCTCTGCAACCTAAATTGACTAAATTCAAGATTCTTCTTCGTAGCCTAACCCTAGACTGAAACGGGCATATCCATTTGCAAGTTTCACAGTTCAAACTAACGAAGATATTAGAAACCAATAAAACTTACTTGAGAGCCAGTTTCCTGTAAGCACTCTTAATTTCCTGATCCGTAGAGTTCCTTAAGACACCTAGAACCTCGTAAGGGTCCCGACGGAGCTGCTTCTCAGCATCCTTTTTCTCCGACTTGGATCTATGAGCTGGCATTTTTCTTTCTTCTCAAAACCCAAACAGAAATCCTCACCAGAATCCCAACTTGGATAAAAAGAATCTCCAGATGTTTCAGCGAGGGTCTGAACTTCTCAAATTATTCCTTCATTTCTGCAATTCTTACTCCAGAAAATTCAAACTGGAACAAATCCACGAAACCCTAGATTACGGCTGAAGCAAGCCGCTAAACTAATCTTCCCTCTCTCTCTCTGATCCTCGAGAGATAAGACTGAACTGTCAAACGAGAAATCGGAGGGGAAATTTTAGGTGAGAGAAAATTTAGTTTGGGTTTTCGCAGAGAGAGAGAGAGAAAGAAGAAGAAATTTTAAAAGTCTGGATATTCCACTGGTTCGGCGCGTGAACTAAGCGCGTGGGAAATTAGATTTGAAGACCGCAGGTTATTTCTTGTTTTGGCATCTTTTTAGGGAGGCGCGTGTATTCACGCGGAGCAAGACAGTAGGATATAAAAATTAAATTAATTATTATTCACTACACTAATAATCCAAC
Source organism: Lepidium aucheri (assembly GCA_900406435.1). NCBI lineage: Eukaryota > Viridiplantae > Streptophyta > Magnoliopsida > Brassicales > Brassicaceae > Lepidium > Lepidium aucheri. Next base: position 3,188 of record OVBA01003103.1, on the reverse strand, counting down.
TCATATGAGATATATGATCCCTTTTTTAAATCATTTCTCCAATGTTCGTTTCTTTTTGGATTGTTTTAGTTACAACTTAAGACATCATTTTTCAACCGTATTTAGTAACCAACTTATTATAAAGAGTGGTTCAATTCTAACCCTAAGATATTATATATTGCTAGTTTTTTTTTTTGATGAAATATGTTGCTAATTTTTTGATATTATAACATAGGCAAAAAAGAAGATATTTGGTAGGTATCAACAACCCATTTATTAAAAAATTTATTCGTTTATGTATACACTAAGCAATAGCTAAGATTTGTCTTAAAATGAATATGGAATGTTTAAAAACATTAATATCCGTATATTCTATAAATTAAATATAAAAAGGACTTACTATAAACGTATGGTTGAATAGTACAGTGTATATAGCGTATTTGGGAATTCGAAAAATAATAATTAACCTTATATGGTAAAACATATAATAAAATAACCTTATGTGATTATAACAGTGCTGTTGACCATAACAATATAAGGACTAGATTTGAAGCTAATTTAGTTTCAGTATTATTGATTTTATTAGGGAATTGACATAAAAAACAATTTTGTAACGTCAATTTGTTAAGTTTTACTGTATTTTATTGTCCTATACTCACAAAAAGGCTGTGATGCTGGCTTGTATCATCAGTGTACAACTTTCCAGGAATATTTTACCAAATATTCATATAAATGGTCCACAATGTTATATTATTTTTATAAGAATATTTTTTTGAAAGATGAAAATATAACGAGGAAGACAATTTAACAAAATCATGAGGGTCATGATCATGTTGGGTTCATATTCTAATATAACTAGTGGCCTTGCCAAATCTCATGTTGGGCTATATCGAGAATATCACTAATGGGTTTCATTTATTTATTTGACAACAATTAATGAGTAAATTAAGGATTAGTTTGTATTTATTTATAGCAAAGTATATTGTTTAAGAATTACTTCACCGTATATGATTATTTTAGATAGAGAGAGACATTGGAGAAAGAGATATTTGCAGTTTTCAAAATATTACTTTCAGTTCACGAGATCGAGACGTATTATAATTATAATTAAAATGATCACCAGATTCCTACTACGAAAATGATTGGAACTCTGGTCTTATAGTGTAAATAAAACAAAACGTCATATGCTTAGGATTGTTTTCATTGTTAATATGTTTATTTTTTTTATCATCGTCCTAAATTTATACTGAAAGCCCAATAACGGAATCATAACAGCCCAAATTGTTAAACCTTGTACATGTGCGTATGTATACTTATCCCTTTTTATTGCTTAATTAAATAAGAGACTATATATATAGAGTATTCATATTGCTATAAAGAATTCAAATATCTGCACACAATGATTCCTTTCATCTAAAGATCAAATATCTGCACACGGATATTCATAAGTTGTGTCCTTTCCTCTAAATTTCGGAGGTGGCTTTACTATTCAAATATTTTAATTATTGAAATAGTTCAATATCATGGTCTAATTACTAGAACAGTTTTTTTGCATTCTACAAAAAGGTGAATGTGTGAAAATGTCCATATTTTTCTTGAATGTTCGTTTTATTACTATCATGTCATTCTGATATAAATTTTTTTTCTCTGGTCTTCGTTTTTATTACGAAAATGCTATTACAAAATAAAAATAAATTTTTTTTTGAATTTTTTTTTTTGGAAATTTTTTTTTTAAAATTTCAAGTGTTGTAGGTTTATTGTATGTGTGGTGTATGTTTATTGTTCAAGTGTTGCAGGTTTATTGTTCTTGTGCTGCAGGTTTATTGTTCAAGTGTTGTAGGTTTATTGTTCTTGTGTTGTAGGTTTATTGTTCATGTGTTGTAGGTTTTAAATTTTTATTTTGAAGGTTTAAATTTTATATTCTGTAGGTTTGTAGGTTCTTTTATATAGGTTTATATGTTCTGTTTTGTATGTTTATACTCATGTATTGTATGTTATATATACAGCGATTGGACAGCGGAGAGAAAGAGTATGCTTGGTCTCCTTTTTTATCCTTGCAACATCGACGAAGAGATTTAACAATCCTGCAAGGTATATTGAGTGTTGCAGGTTTATTACTCTTGTCTTGTCGGTTTATTACTCTTGTTTTGTAGGTTTATTGTTCGTGTGTTGTAGGTTTATTGTTCATGTGCCGCAGGTTTATTGTTCAAGTGTTGTAGGTATATTATTCATGTGTTTTATAGGTTTACTGTTCATGTGTTGTAGGTTTATTATTCGTGTGATGCAGGTTTCTGGAATTTAGTGTTGTAAGTTTCTGGAGTTATACTGTAGGTTTACTGTATGTGATCTAGTACACTTCTTGTTTTCTAGGCTTATTCAAAGTTTATCCCTCTACTGATCCAAAGAATGGCTGAGCTAAAGGATGGCAAGGGGACTAAGCGTAAGGTTGTGAAAGCTTACAAAGTCTACAGGATGAAAAATCAGCCTCAGCAAGCTCATGGGGGAGATTATGGCATCTATGCATTGAAGTTCATAAAGTGTTTGGCCCTTGGATGCCGTACTGACGGTTTGGACGACAAGATCATGGGATTTGCTCGCGTAAAGTATGCAGCTGAGTTATTTGATAAGATCGAATCTGAAAGTTCTATTGCCTTAACTGATCCAAATCCATGAGGCGAGTTTGACGGTGATAAAGGATGCCAGCTAATTACATACACTCAACCAGGACCTTTGGGTTAGCAAGTAGGGTTGCATATTCTTTTGTGATGCTTTTGGATGTATAGTTGCAAACATTATCAGCGACATATTGTTTAGTTATGCGTTTTCAGGATGCTTTGTAGGTTTATTAACAACTGCTTGTAGGTTTATTGCCAACCATTTCTATGTTTATTTACAATGTTGTAGGTTTATTAGTGACGTTTTGTAGGTTTATCAAACCACGTTTTGTAGGTTTATCAAATCACATTTTGTAGGTTTATCGAACCATGTTTTGTAGGTTAATCAAACCACATTTTGTAGGTTTATGAAATCACGTTTTGTAGGGTTATCGACAACCACTTGTAGGTTTATTTACAACGACTTGTAGGTTTATAAATGTCGTAATGTAGATTTAACACCCAAATGTTATGAAACAGAAACAAATTGCATGAAATCACATAAAATGATACATAACCAAACACTTGGAAAAACAAGTTCATTGAGTGCATGTT